>JBAGKK010188235.1:0-22869 GCA_037177015.1 Euceroptres primus | reverse complement strand
AAAACGCGACGAAATTTTCGTGCCTACTTCTTGAGCGCTCGTTCGGTTCTGCTTTCCGAGCCCTCAATTATAAAAATGTTTTGACAAGTGTGAGTGAAAAAACTAAAGAAAAAAGAAACCTCAGATTATTGTTGATAACTGTTACTGTTAGAATAAAGAAAAAAAATTTGTGCATATAAAATGTTGCATAATCTTCGTCGATTTGTCTATTATAATCTTTGACTATCTATTTGAATAAACTGAATTAGATTGCTGTACCAAAATAATTTGTATCTTACCTTTGCACCATGACGTAATAATTCTTTGACACAGCGAAAACCTATGCCATTAGATCCACCAGTTACAAGAACACATTTATCTTGGATTTGCATTTTTAAGATTCAGTAAATCTTAAAAAGAATTGGAATTCAAGTTTAAATTTTGGTTTAGCCTGACAAATTGACACTGAATTATTTATTTGAGATGTTGGAGATGTGTGGAAAAAAATTGTATTTTTAAATTTCTACAAAAAAAAGAATTATTTAAAAAAAGTTTTATCAATCAAAAAATTTTGTTGATGCAAGAAATAAAAAATAAAATTCCTTTCCGTTTATCTTCAATGGAACCCATTGATAAAGTGGAACAACCTAATTGCACGAAACAACATTTGCTGAATATTTATGTTTTAATGAAACACTTGCCAGTTTTGACGAACTTTTTGTATTTTATCAGATTTTAAATACACAAGATTTTAATTTTAATATACACAGTCTTCCAACCAGTCATAGTAAATTAGTATTATTTTTGACCTAGAAACTTACCGGTGTTGCTTTTCTTAATCTGAATATTATATAAAACTAGCTTTCGATGAACACAAAAATTCCAATGCACCGTGGTATATGGGACAATTCTGTTTGCCAACTAACATTTATCTCAGACAGGATGTGCTGTGTGTTATTACTGATAGAGCAAAAAAGTTCAGAGAGCATATTCATCAGTTACATTTTTTTTCATTCCCATTATTCATACGACTTTGACCATTCCTGTGTCAATGGATAAGTAGCACATTCAGTGTAACGAACTAAGAATGATGTGCGACATAATTTTAAATAGTTATTTTTATTTATAAACGTTAATAGCCTTATTACCTCGAAATACGAATTTATGACATAAATATGTCGATGTGTTCTTTTAACATGTCGATAAGTAAGAATGAACGTTACTTTTTATTCAACACCGGAAAATCACTTTCCCTCCTATATTTTTATTTAACTCAAATCCAGACTATCTGAACTTAATTCAAATTTTTTTATTACATAAAAAATTTAGAGTGTAAACTTGCTCGAGCACCTTTTTTTATTTTCTTTCTAGCTACATTAAAATCTCATAACAGAATTTAAAAATTCAAAATGACGGATTGAATATGGCGGACCAAAATGCGAAATTTCAAAAACTTAGAACCTTAAGGTTTTTGAGGTCACGGAATCTGAATCTGAGCTCAGATTTTTAAAATTTTAAATTGCGTATCCAATATGGCAGTTTAAAAATTTAAAAACGATTGAATTTTTATAAAAATTGGTATCGTATGGTTTTTGGCGTCACTTAATTCAAACCTGATAACAGAATTTCAAAACTCAAAATGGCGAATAAAAAACTTGAAAATGGTTGCATTTTTATAAAAATGGGTGTCCCGACATATTTCTGTGATCAATAGATTTGAATTTATATCAACATTTCAAAATTAAAAATGACCGGTCAAATATGAAATTAATTATTCAAATGTTAGTTCTTTTCAATAAATTGGTTTAATTTTTAGAAATAAGAATAGATCGAAAAGAATTAACATCTGAACAAGTTATTTCATAATTGATCCGCCACTTTGAATTTTGAAATTTTTATATAAATTAAAATCTATTGATCACAGAAACGTCGGGACACCCATATTTATAAAAATGTTTCACCATTTTTAAATTTTTGATCCGCCATATTATATCCGCCATTTTGAATTTTGAAATTCCATTATCAAATTTGCATTCAGAGCCCCAAAAAACTTTAGAATACGCATTTTTATAAAAATCCAACCATTTTTTAATTTTTTATATTAGCCATTTTTAATTTTCAAATCCTTAGTCCAGATTCGAATTTATCGACCTCAAAAGTTTCATACAAATCCAAGCATTTTTTTGGTTCTGCATTTTGGTTCATATTGGATCCGTCATTTTGAATTTTGAAATTCTGTTATCAAATTTTGATTCAGCGACCTCAAATTTGTAAATAATAAAACCATTAACTGAATCCGAAAACTTCTTTTTTACACACTGGTGGTACATAAAGATCATTTTAGCAACATATATATATATCAGCGCATGTTCATTATTTTCATTTTTTAATTCGCGTTTTTTATACGTCTGTAACGTTTCCTTTGAAATTACATCAGAGTTTGTACTGTTAGAAAAATTTATATTTGTACAGTCATTTTACAATTTTTAGTAGTTATTTTTATTTATAAACGATAGTAACTTTTTTACCTTGCAAAGTTGTGTTCATAACAGCATTAAATATTTCTACGTGTTCTAAAAGACATCAGTTTTTACTTTAGTCTTTTTATATGGGTGATTCACCATACAAAGGACACTTTTGGAAAAAGTATAATTAAAAAAAAATGTTCAAAACGTTCAATTCAAATCATTGTGTTCTGCAATAATTAGATGTATTAGTATCATAAAAAAAATTTCTGAAAGTAGACACGCTTCAAATTTATTTCAAATGCTTCTAGGACTTTTTGACGTTATGCATTATCTACTCTCGCGTAATCGCGTAATCGCGGTTCATTTTTCCGAAGAATAAGAAAATGTTCTAGAATTTCAGCGACTGAAAATTAACAAGATTAGACATTGTAAACTGGTAAAGAAAAAACAAAAAAAATTTCAAGAAATTGTTTAATAATTTTTTTTAATAAAGAAATTAATTTTTCAAATTCATCTTTTTTTTCAATCAGTTTCTATTGATCAAAGTAGCAGCAAAATTAATAATATCATTAGAACATAAGAAAAACAATTATGTCGCTTAGACCTAAATAACAAAAAATAATAATTTACTTTTCATTGACTTAACATATTTCTGTAATTATTGGTAAGAGGTATCTTATTTTCCTTTGTAAACAAGGAGTGAACATAACCTTAAACGAAAGTCAGGGTCGTAGTATTAAAGGGTTCACCAATGAAAATAAAATTTTTTTTGCATTTAGAATTACTGAAATTGTACCCTTCATTCATTTTGTTACTTACACAACCAAAACAAAATCATTTTTTCACAAAATCATCTTTGAAATCATTTTTTTTTTTGCAAAATTTTATTAGACGGGTAATATTTTCTATCAATTTGCCCCTGGGATTTCAAAAGTATGTTTACGATAATCGAGGTTATGACAATAGCTAACAACACAAAGAATGATTCCACGTACTGAAAACATAATGAATTATGAAACCCTTTGGAAAATTGTTTTATCCCTTGTTACTTGACATTTTTACAGTTGATTCATTCTATTTTAATGAGAAATATAAGAGATATCACGAGGCACGATAATGGATACTAATAAAAATACGCAACATTTTCCTTGCACTTCTCGTGGTTTTCAAAGTAAGTACTCATAAAAATTTGATGATATGAGTGGTGAGAGGTTTATTTTTCTTTAATTTTATCAATTTTAGTTTACTTCACTACATAACTCTAAAGTGTGCCTCGCGTATTTGTGGACATGCTCCAAAACCGTTTTTCGGCTATTTCATGTTATTTTATTCTGGTTTATGATTTTATAAACCAGTTTTTTTATTGCAAATCATGTTATGAAGTTATAAAATGAAGATTTTTACCCTGTCTCATATTGATATTACCAATAGTTTAAATAATTTATATCTTGGACACAAAAGTGCCCTCCCTATGGAGAATCACCCATATACCTAAATTTAATTTAAATTTTTTTTTAGTACGCCTGAAATTTCGGTTTGTTATTGTAGTGTAAAATTAATCAAGCACACTGCTTGGAAGCACGAAAATCGGAGAGGATAGGCCTTTTGATAGCATAAGGCGGTTCCCCTCTTTCACAAATCCAAATTGCTCCATTTTCACCTTTTTCAATCAAATCCATCAATGCTCGAGCTACATGTTCAGCCCTATTAAATATAAAATGTTATCATTTCATTTGAAAATTATTACATTTTAATATTACATGTATTAAATAATCTGTTAAAAAATTGTCTTGGAATTGAAAGTTAGTTTTTGCATTTGATTTTAATTTGTGAAGCTTTTAGATAATAAATTTTTAGAACTTACGATTGACCAGGACGCTTCTTTATATCAGCTTTCAATTCATCTCTGTTCATTAATGAAAGAGCCTTATCAGGACACTCTGTGATGAGAGCGGTAATAGTCACAGCTGGACACATTGTTAAAATACGTACTCCTGACTTCTTATACGTGTCCTGACAAAACAATGAAAATGATGGAGATATCTATCTTTTTTGAATTTACATTTTTCTTGAGAGAAAGGAATAGGGTTTTTCTTGACTTTTATGAAAATTGCGTACCTGGATAGAAGAGCTAAAACCAATAACAGCATGCTTTGTAGCACAATAAACCGGAAAGTATGGATACGCATATAACCCAACTGTTGAGGCGATATTCACCACCGTTCCACCTTTACCACCATTATGCTTTCCCATATGATCAATAGCCATCAAGGTTCCTCTTACAAGAGCTTTCTGCGAAAAAAATTGAATCTCAATAAATATTTTAGGCATGGTTTTTTTGATATATGGTATGCTTGTCGCATCAAACATATCCTTAGGATATGCAATAGGATATCCTTATTTATCCTTAGGAACTATGCTGTCTTACAAAGCTTCACGAATACGTTATGTATTTTCTGGTTTTCAACTTACTAAATTCAGATCAACCATCAACTCCCAGCGGCTGTCATTCATAATACCAGCATTATTTATTAGTATGTCCAAACCTTTGCAGCCGTCCAGAACTTTTTTGAAACTAACTAAGAAAAAAATAACTTTAAAGAAATAACCATCATACCTTAAGCAAAAAACATCCAACTAATAAGAATTGCAATTCAAACATATTTGGTACTTCTATTATCACAGGGTCTGCACAATATCATTTATAAAACTTAATACATTGTGCTAGCTATATATTTCGTAACATTTTGATAATGTAAAAGAGTATTTGCGAACTCGAAACACTCACCCTCAAATTCGCTCGGTTTTGTAACGTCACAAACAAGGAAGACTGCACGTTTTTTGCCAAATTCTGCCTCTAGTCTGGCAACTGACGCTTCACCGTTGGAATTGGGCAAATCCATTACATAGACGCACTAAAATTAAATTTTGTTTCTAAACGAATCTAGATAATTAAGAGTTACGAACAAGATTTCGTTATTATATAATACAGTGTTGATTTTAATGTCTTGAACAACTTACTTTCAGATCATGACGAAGTAATTCTTGTGCATAAAGGAAACCAATACCATTAGCGCCTCCAGTTACTAAAGCTATTTGACCTTTAATATTCATTTTGGAAGCAACTAGGGGCAGTATATTATTATGATGCAAAACTGTGTTCATAAATTATATTTATTTTCCAGACAGAAAAATAATTAAAATCACTCACTTACTGGTTCCAAATTGTTAATCGCAACTATTTACTGTAATGATGCTAGAAGAAAAGTGATTTGTGGATATTGCAATCATGAATAAGAGAGTGTGCACATATAACGTGATACCCTAAAGGGGTGGGGGGAGTCTGTCGTAACGTCACCAAGTGTCTCATAGGGGGAGGTCACAAAATTTTTTTAACAAGTGACTATGAAAAGTCCTTTGCCCCAGTAGACGTTTATAAATGGATATGCTAACAGGACACCAATTTTATTCCAATTTTATAACTTGATAAGAAATTTATATACGTAAAACTTCGTGGATTCTTTTTTCGATTACGAACTATGCTTACCGACCGGTATCGATATTTTTCAAAGTAATACTAAATAGTTTTCGACTGTTTGCAACATTTTGATGCCGATTCGGATAAAGAATTCGGATAAAGAATAAAATTGATACCCACCGACTTAGTGTGTTAATTTCGATCACTATGGTCCTTTTTTGATAGATTTCCATTTATGCCTCCTTCCTGGAAGGAAAAAGATTAGCCGCCACTGCAACAGCTTACATATTTACAGCAATATTAAATACAATCGTAAGTAGAACGATAACCTTTGCTCTAACATGATAAGGAAATGATTTTACCGCATGGGTATAATAACATCATGCTGACATTCTTGTAAGACTTTAGTGTTTCATTAACTTACATGTAAAATAAGATAATTCTTCAGATTATTTACTGTTTAAGATCATTTTACACTTTGTAAAATATTTTCAAATTAATACTTCTTTTTTACAAACTTTTATACTATTGTTTTTGGAGTATTTTTCTTCTTTACTTCTCCAATTGTAAGTTAATAATGTTGATAGAAATCGTGCCATCTGTCTTTTGCAATTCTTCAACAAATGGCTTTACAAAGGAGGACATATTCGGCTTTGTTTTTAACTTCTGGTTACTGAAATATAGGCTTCGAAGGATCTGAAATCTTCTACTTCATAGATCCGTAGCTAATCATTATTTTCATATGTTGGAACGTCATCAGTGAACTAGAGCAAGAAAATTTCTTCACATCCTCAATTTGCTTTTTTCAACTCTGGTATTTGTTTTCAAAGCCCTTAACATTCAAATTCCTAATTCCTAGTCCAAGGCAGTTATTTTTGTGCCTTTCAAAAATTTTATCTTCAAAATCCTATTAAACCACTCAATGGGAGCATTTCTGACACGTGAAATGCGTAGATAAACGAAATCAAGTATATGTGCTTCGCAAATAGCTGACAGTCTTTGTATCACATTCTAAGGTAAGCACTTCAGCTGCAGGTATAATTTTTCCCTTAAACCGAAGCACTTTGCAATAATGATCGATTTTATTGATTTTTAAAGAGCGGAGTCTACGAATCATAAAAGATGTAGACTCCATAAATACAATTATCACTTCTTCCTCCTTTATCAGCTCTAAACTTTTGTGAACATTATTGTCCGCAAAGGAAAACGAACAATTCTGAGATAGAAATCTTTCAATAGATTTTCTGCCTGTCACCGATTTTCTGATCTTTAAAAACTGTTTTATCCTTCGTTTTACAACCATAGAAATTGGTAGATGTTTATAGTATGAAAAATGTATTTAGAAGGAGAGGTAGAAACATTTAATGCAGTTTTAATATATTATCTGAAGAAATGAGTCATATGTTTATTTTTGGACTATTAAAAACAATATTATTATGTTTGTTTCACATTTTAAAATTATTTCTGTCATAGGGAGTCATAAAAAGTTAGTTTTGAACATTGAGGAGACACACTTACTGTTACTGTAGGTTTTCAATTGATTGTCTTGTAAGATACTTTTGAAACGCAATGTCAAATTTTTTTATGCATTATGAAGGATGGATGTGAATCCTGCCATTCAATGTTAACAAATTTTTATTTTAATTTGAAATTAGAAATATCAAACAATATTTGAAAATTACTTTAATTTTAATCCAGGATAAAAATAGAATTTTAGATCCATGAACTGATGATGTTAGTTTATAAAAGTAAAAACGGAGAACGTACCTAGTCCTTAAAAATTTTAATTTCGATTTACAGAATTCGATTAATTATATATAGTAATATGTAAGTATATATGTAGTTATATTGGCATGCGATGAGTAGAGTAGTGACTTAATTCAATAGCGTAGGGTGATTCATTACGTTCTGCCACCCAAACTGCACCATTTTCGCCTGTTTTGATTAGATCCATCATCGCAGTTGCCACTTTTTCCGGTCTGTTAAAAAGAAAAGATTGTCATTAATGACATATTACTACATATTAATAATGTAGTTTCATTTTAACTAATCTAATTTAGGCCAATTTTAAAAAAAAATCACTTTTCTCCCCGAAAACAAGAGTTACTTCTGATGTAATATTAACTACAATTCCCTTACGGTTGCATGATAGATTTTTCTAAACCATTTATAAGGTCCTCTTTTTCCACAAATTCAAAAACTTTATTTTTGCACTCTGTAATAAGAGGTGTCCTTGTTATTCCGGGGCATATCACCAATACACGTACTCCTGTTTTTTCGTAGAAATCCTAGAATAAAAAATACAAATTCCATTTTACGCAAGGAATCATCATGTTTTGATGAGAAAATATTCTGAATAATAATTATTAGAAATTATTTACAGTCTGAGAAGTGGTACTCGTAAATAAGTATATTCATTTTTTGGACATAATACTGACCTTAATACCAAGACTGAAGCCAATGACGGCATGTTTAGTTCCTGAATAAATTGAGAAGAAAGAATTTGGTGTTAGTCCAACAATCGAAGAGACGTTCACTATAGTTCCACCCTTTCCACCTTTATGTTTTCCCATGTGATCCAAAGCCAGAAGACTTCCGCGGATTAAAGCTTTCTACAGGTGAAAATACAACTTTCAGTAAGTGTTCGTTTTGTTAATTAGACTTCTTCAAAGGTATTTATGCTTACGATGTTTAAATCTATCATAATCTCCCAACGTAACTCGTCCATCATACCAGCATTGTTGATAAGTATATCTAGTTTTCCACAGATTTCAATCATTCTTTTGAAGACATCTTAAACAGAAAAAAGTATTTGTAAAAATTATAGAAGCTATATTTTTGCATTATAAATAATATGTCTAACTAACAATAAGTTTACCAGTAAAGTATTCTGGATTCGTCACGTCACAAGGAAAAAATTCAGTACGGTCTTTGCCGAATTTTGTCTTCAAATTTTGTACAGCTTCTTTGCCATTTCCATTCTCTAAATCCATGATATAAACGCACTAAGGAAAAAATACTTTAATGACTACTGAATAAATATTATACGTTAAAATTACAATTTTTAAAAATTTCACTGTAAGTACAGTTTACATTGTACTATCAATTCTTAATAAGTACCATTTTGAACCGAATCTCTGTTAAATTTGATAAGATGTTCAAATTCATTGTTTACAAAACTCCTCATAATTACCAAAATAAAATAATCATAATTTTAACAAGATATACTATAACCACTGATTCATTCATGTATTTTAAGCGACAAACAAAAAATCTAATCTGTTTGAAAATATAAAATTAATGCTAATGTATATGATCCCTTACTTACTTTTGCATCATGTTGTAATAATTCTTGAGCATAGAGGAAGCCAATTCCACTGGCTCCTCCAGTAATCAGTGCAGTTTTGTCTCGTATTTGCATTTTTAACTAAAAAAATGGTCGAAATTTTTTACATGTAATTTAAGTTTACATAGGTCAGCAGTAAAGTATTCACATTTAATGCAAATTTTCTCGACATTGCAGAATGTCCAACTAGAATCTCACTATTCATTAGCTTCATTAATAGTAAAATAATGTTTTTTTTATATATAACTTGAGTACTCACTTGTTTAAAAAATTTCAGATGGATGTTGATTACCGAAGAATCAATGAACGACTGAAAACCTAGATCCAAGGAGAAAGTAGATGTACTGTATCGTACTTGTCTTCAGACATAACCACTACATTATGGATTTTCTTCGTTGCAATTTCAGTCGAGGTCGTTATATTACGTAAAAGTTACAGGAAACACGTTTTCTGCATTCAAGTTATGCCACTTTACGTAGTGTCGTTTCAAATTATGAATGTTTTTCTGCCTCTTATCGTTCCATGTTAAGAAAAATATCTTATAAAACATTATCAAGCATTTTAAAAATTGCAGTCCGCTTGTTTATCTATAATGAAAGGTGCCTGTAGGTGTGTAGATATTGTTAAGCAGAACATGTTGTTGTGTGTATCGTTCAATGGAAAAATAAAATGATAAACAAATGACAACTAGTTTTCAACTGCTTGCAACATGATCATGGCGATTTGGATTCAATTGATTTAAAGAGAATCTTAGAAATGGTCAATATTTTAAATCAAAGAAAAATTGATAAAATTGTTGATGATTTGTAAAGGGTATCTTTTATCTTATATCTTCTAAAAATAAATTTCTTTTTAATTTTGGCATGTAGATAGCTGACATTGGTTCAATTAGCTAATGTCAATTTGGTAAGTTTTGTCCTCGGTTTTGTCTAATTTCATCTCAAGGCAAATATTAACATTATATCAGAGCTGCCATGTATTTGAAGGTTATGTTTAACCTGCAAACACATAGGAAAATCTTCTGCGCAAACTCGGATGTTCCGCAGTCTAGCAAAACTACATTATATATGAAGATTCAGAGCCGTGTAAATTAGGGATTTCCTGGGCCAAACTCTCTAAAAAATTATAAAAAATTCTAAGTTGATTATCCAACACCCTTACTGCAGGAAACTTCAGATTATAAAATGTTGCAAACAGTTAACAGCTATATTATAAAACCAATGGAAACTTTTAAAAAGTCCTACCTTTTTACAATGCTTAATACTTTTCCGTTTAAGTTTACCAAAATAAATATAAAAACGTTGTAAAAAGATAATACGCATTTCGTTCAATCAGCAGATTTTTGACGTAGCTATCCGACACGTTTCCCACAAATTTTGTGTTCATCCCCTTTCAGGATACATTCCTAGGAAATCAAGCATCTTTTTCCTTCATATTGTGCTCCAAGGATTAATCCTCATCTCGTCTTACAGGTGGTCGAGTCTTATACCTGTTCATTCTTTGCGTCACAGCTTGCAAGAATATTATAGGCAACTCGCGGAACAGATCAGGGAATGAGTGGCAGCTCTTGAACTCAGAAAGGATACGATATCGCGTTACGCGATAACAACAGGACAATGGACCATTGTTGAAACCTGCAAAGCTCTTTATTAAGGTCCTATTGATTTCATTCCCGCATGAAGGGCCAACCTATTTTGACCTCCTCGTTATTATTTTCCCGCAGAAACACGAGAACTCAAGATCTACGTTATAAGTAAAACTGGGGGTTTCAGTTGAATGAAATTAAATTGAATTTACGCTACTTTCGTCTTATTTTAAGTAGGAGAAAGATGATAATCCGATAGCTGTCGCAAGAATGAAATATAATTTTTACTCCTAATTTTCGAAGCTTGCGAAATTTGCTTTGTTGTTTAAGGATTAAAAATTCCAAGTGTGCATCATATCATGTCTCTCTAAATTTTGACTCTTAAATTTGTCTTCGTGTAAGAGAATCAATAACTTTTAGGTAAAATACTCGTATTCTTTAATTCTTAAGCATGGATTGGACTTTGCCCGTTTCTTCTCAAATACGATTGACCCATTTCCATGAGGAATAGCGACCTTAAAGTTTTCTTAGAACTTCAGGTTATTATTTACATTATACACAAATAAATATATCTAGTCCGTTATGACTTTATCGACGAATCTATTCGAGTTATATTCCATATCGAAGGGAACTTGCGTTAATTTGATGGATGGTTTGCCATACACGTGAAGACTATGGTGGGCTTATGTAAGTGTATAATATATAAATGTACTCATGTTCGGCGAATACGCGGGTGGATTGCAACTTTTCTCTCAAGCGGGCACAAACTTTTCTCGTAATCCTCGACCAACACGGGTGAGAGAATGTAGGCTCTTTCAACTTTTCTATTAATATGATTACCGCACACCATCGCTGCGATTACATTTTGCTCCAAAAGATGATAACACGTCATATAGTTTGATGTACGAGGGGCCAGAAATTACCGAACTAGTGAACTTCGATATTAGCCTGCTCCTTTTGTCTGACTCAAATTTATATCATATGATATTTATGTATAATATTCTATAATATAAGAACCTCGCTTCTTTTGTTTCTTCTGTACTCTTGTTATTCTTCTTCTTCATTCGTTTTCCTTCAGCGTATAATGAGATAATTAGATCTGGAAAAACGAATGGAAATTAATTGTTTCCAGAAGTAGTGTGATATATGCAAATAAATTACACGGATTGAATGTAATAGCTTTCATTAGCATTTTACAAGCACGCTCTAACGAAGAAGAATGGGAGCTAGAATTAATTGTCGATGAAATCCAATGGTAAATATCGTTGGGAAATCTATCCGAAAAACGTGGATTCCCGTGGCGCATTCCCGTGGTGTCCGTCCACTGTTCTCGCATCAGAATTACATGGTCCCATAGTTAATTGGAATTTTACTATCGGTGTTTCCCCTTTTACTCCACGACGATTGTCAGCTTAGATAAAGGCTTCATCGAGGTATCGAACCCTCTCTGTGGCTATCGAATACACGCAGCTTATTCAGCCGGGAGAAGCCTTTGCAATGATCCTTTGTTCGTCACCAATCGTTTACTGCCCTTACGCGCGTAAAATCATACACCAGTTCCTGTGAAGTGGAAATTTCGTAGCTTGTTTGTAATGGTGGGTGTTGACATTAAAACTATTTATCAGGCAGAATAAAGTATTTCTTTAATTGAATCTATTCGATGATTGGAAATGCTGAAACCACACAAATTATCATTTGCAAACATTTTGATACCTTCAGGCTTTTTGTGTACAAATTTGAATCAATTAATTCTTCCATGCCTGGATTAAGAATTTTGATTCCTTTGACTGAAGGGAGAATTTTTAAAAGCAAATGAACAATCTTCAGATAAAAGAAATATTTCTTTTGCAGGATCTTTTTCAAAAATAGGTTATCGTCATTGGTATGACAGTGCAACTGCGCATTCCTATTTGCATGCTTTTGACATGGTGGACGTTTACAATGTACCTCGAGAGAGCAAGGGTGACTCTGAGCCGTTAGCATCCAGCTATGCAGACCACGCCTGTCACTCGCTTTTGCAGTGCGTCAGCCGATATCACCGTACGGAGTGGAAATCTGTGTTATTGACAAGCACATGAATATCGTTAATCATAAATATTGCCTCTTATAGCGGGATGAGTTTGCACCGATTGCTACCGATTCGACCGAGCAGTCAACTCTGTTTAAAAAGGCATGGATCGTACTCGTGGCGATATTTAACAATGATGGAGATTGGCGGATATTTCAACTCCATTAGCGAAAAAGTACGAAACACCAAACACGATATGATCCGTCAACAAGCCGAGCTCCATAGAATTGAATTTTCATGTTTCCAAATAACGGTTCCTGCACCATAATTCTGAATTTTTTTTAGCTCTTTAAATATTTAAAATAGACTTCCTAGAAAACTAGGAAAATCAGGTCAAGAGATTTTAGAGGCAGTGCAGAACAGAGAATTTTACAGGTGTAACCTCAAGAGTGTCTATTTTTTAGCATCGATATATCTTACTAGAGAATTGAGGATGGGTGGCTTACCGCTGCTGGTTGAGAATCGATTACTGATACTATTACCCTAAATAACCACTTCGGAAACTTGGTGAAGAAGAACACCGAAATGTTTCAACGGCAGAGCAAATTCTCGAAACTGTCCAAGTCAATCGATCAATGGTGAAATTGCACCATTGATTGAAGGACACCGAAATGTTTCAACGGCAGAGCAAATTCTCGAAACTGTCCAAGTCAATCGATCAATGGCGAAATTGCAGCGAAACCACGTATTTTCCATACATTCGAATGAAACGCTTACGCGAGCGAGTGTTTACACGCAGTGGGAGTTCGAAGGGTAGTGCGGTTCGATGCTTCGATGAATATGTAGATCGGCTTCTCTGGAGGACCTGCCGTTCCTGCGTTGCATAACGACTCTGTGCAATTAGGTCTGCCGCAGTTGTGCTCTTCGATCGATGAGTCAATGCCACTATTCTAGAAGAGTAAAAGCCTATTATATAGATATGATTCTAAAAATTAAAAAGTTGATGCAATTTTGTGAAAATGATTGCAATTTGAGGAATTTCAGAACACCTGTTCCCAAAATAGTAAGTACAATTTACACAATATTGCCCTTGCATACGTAGGCATTATTGCTGACAAAAGTATGCTTTACAGACTACTTTAGCGTTACCCTGGTTGCACCACTTGGAGGTACAGACCGCCTAGACATTTCTTTCTTCAAATTTGAAATTTAGTAATTGATATTGAAGTTGAATGGCGTCCTAGAAATGCTACTTGTGAGCAGTAGTTTAAACTACACACCAGAAGGTGATAACGTTTCGAGTCTACGTTTCAGAATCAAACACAAACACAAACACTTACACATTTCCTTCATCTAATCCGAAATGTAGTCGTTGATATTGCAGTAGAATTGCGGCCTAGACACTCCTGCTTGTAAGCTGTAATAATTTAGACGACACATCAGAAGGCGGTAATGTTTCGAGTCTACGTGTGAGCAATAATTCTCCCCACTGATGGTCGCAAATGCCTAAACATCAAAACATTATTTACTTGCGAGAATCTGTAGTCAAGCTCAAAAGCCTTGAAAAATTTTCTAGCTTCCATTGGAACAAAATCAGCGACATCTTTCTCACCAAATGTACCACCAATAACAATCCTGCGACGCTTGGCAGCCCCGATACTGCTGCTTTCGGTTTTTTGACATTCTGATGCGGCCCCTTTACATATCAGCAGTTGCAGTAACAGCAGATCCACTTAGATCAGCAATACCGGCGACATGAAAATAAGACTGGAAGCCAGTCGCCATTTGTCATAAAAATTTAAAAAATATACAAGTTAGTCGGAGAAGGAGGAGAAGGAGAAGATTGAGGAGATTGTGGGGTTGGAGGGGAAGGAGGAGAAGGAGGAAAAGAACGAGAAGGAGGAGAAGGAGAATAAAAAGCAGAAAGAGAAGAAGAAGGAGAAGGAGAAGGTGAAGGAGGTGAAGAAGAAGAAGGAGAAGGAAGAGAAGAAAAAGGAGAAGGAGAAGAAAAAAGGGACGAGGATGAGGATGAGGAGGAAGATGAGGAGACGGAATAGGAGTAGGAGTACGAGTAGGAATACGAGAATGAATATAGGAGTAGGAGTAGAAGTAGGCGGAGTAGCAGTAGGAGGAGTAGTCTGTTTGAAAACAAAGCAAATTATCTCCTCATTATTGGTGTCACTCAAATCACTAATTGCATCGCTAAAATTGTTATCATCATTTGTAACCGGAGTGTCAGATTCAGCAGCAGGTGAAACGGCAACGTTATCAGAAGCAGGAGAATAATAATGAACAATAATGAGATCACTTATAAAGGAATCCAAGGAAAGAATATAGTAAAGAACGATTGAAAAGAAAAAGGAAGAACGAGTTGTTGAACAATATGAATGACGAGCAAGTAAAAAGAAAAAGGGAGAAGGATTTGTTAAAGAATAAAACTGATCAGTAAGTGAAAAGAAAATGGGAAAAGGATTTGTTGAAAAATAAGACTGAAGAGCAAGTGAGGATAAAATGGGAATCCATCAGCGAATCTACCAACTCACATTCCCATCTAGACTTCTCCCAGCAGTGGTCACTAAATCTAGTGATTTTGTTGTAAAATAAGTTTGTGGCAAAATGCAATTGTGCACAAATAAATACACACCAATTTATGTGTAAAAAAAAGTTGATTCAGAATAATGTGGATTGGATCGAAATGACTGTCGATTGACAAAAGAATCATTGCGAATGACTGCCGATCGATAATGGTGTATTTCACTATTTTTGCAGTATTTTTAAACTTTTCACAAAAGCTTTAATCAAAAACTACTAATAATTAGTAAAAATTTTTACTAAAGTGAATTAATGGCTCACTTTTCACTAATTCAGATTTAGAGAGTGATTAGTCTACCAGATTTCTACCAATTTCTAAATAATTTAATTATAATGTATACGATGTTAAACAAATACGAGATGTACACGAATGGAACCAAATTGTAAATTCTGTGGGATTTACGTACTTGAAATTCACAGAAGTCGAGAAGGTTTTTCCGGCTCTGCTGGATCCACTTAAAAGGAGCTAAGCGCTTTTGTCAGTAAGCGCTTGTAAGTCTCACAGACACGTTTTCCAGTCACGCCACTATCTCCGACGTGAGTGTAAAAGGAAGAGGAAGAGAAAGTGGAAGTGGAAATGCAAGAAGAAGTGGTGGGTGGGTCTGATACGGGGAGAGTGGATTCCTGAAACACATTGGGGAGGAATTCGTCGACAGGGTGAGGTAAATACGTCAAAGTGTGACGCCATTGTCGTATTAATGGAAAGGATTGCTTGTTCAACTGCGTAACGGGAAGGATCTAAATTGAAATTCGATTGTCTCGCGTCAGTGATGCTTCGACGAGTTTGCCATCCCCTTTTAGAACACGTACACACATGAATCTCGAACTCGTTTTCAAGGTACGCATTCACACAAAATCTACAATTCTTAAGCGAGACGCGCCTAACGGCGACCTTAGAGTGCCCGACTTCACGTTGTTTCTCCTGCTGCTGACTTTTGTTCTTCGTAAGGAATTTGTTAATGGAGAATCGGTCTCCTTCGAAGAAGTCGCTTTTGTAATTTTACCCGATAAAGCAGTTTCTGATAAATATATGGGAGCACCAACAGCCAACTAGAATTCGACTCAGTGCATGCTGAATGTTCCATGCGTTTTTCCAAGCGGAAGGGCGAACCGCATGCACACTGTCACGCTCAGACCTTAGCCAGGCACTATACTGAAACTACTACTGAACGCACATTACGACGAGTCATGCACGTCAAGAACAGAAATGCGAATCCCTACACCTGGGCACGTTTTGCGATGCACGTGGGTACACAAAGTATTGCGGTTGGCTGAGAAAATGAGCTTCATGCATGCTTATCAAAAGCAGCTGAGCAGCTTCCTGGCTTGTTTCAACTTACTTCAATAACTGATAGAGACAGGCAATTGATTACATAATTTGGCGAAAACTGACAGAACCATACATCTGTAAGACCCATGCAATTCAAAACTCTCCGATGTGACTCAAGTTTTTCCCATTTCTTAATATCATCCTTGAATCAAAATCATGCTTCTACAAAGTGACCGAATAGATATATACGAGAGAAAAAATATTATTATATAGTGAACCAAGTATTGAAACAATTTTTGCAACAGATCACTTTTAAATGTCGAGATCATAACATTAACCGTGTTGACATGAAATGGAAATATATAAAATTACTCACGAGTGCCCAGAACAAACTTATGTGTACTCTATGTAAATTTAGCGATTCGAGATATACGGGTGAGAGTATATTTTCATGTATTCTCGTAGAAAAGTTTACGAGTATCCTGTCCGGGAAACATATTCCAAGTTAACATAACTCGTAACATAACTTTACATAGCACTCATGTCGCGATGTGTAATATCCAAATTTTATTGAATTGTCGGGTGCATTTTATTACCGCACTGCCCGTATTTCATATTTAAATGCTTTGATTCAAATTTTAGGAGATCTGTTTCACGACATGATAAATTCCTTTACTTTAAATCGTAAATTATGAATCTTGAAAAAAATTTTGACGTTTATTAAATACATTATGTTCAAAAATCCAGGAACTCAAAATGTTGCAAAAGTTGACAATTACATTGCGAAACAGATGGAAACTACCCATTGTGCAACGTTTTGATGTGATATATTATTATTGTTGCGAATCTACGCAACAGTAGATCACTACAATTTCAAAAGTGTTTTACTTTATAGAAAATTATGAGTCTATTAACCAACGGAGATGACACCACTATAAAAATAATTGAAACAAGCAACGCCAGGGCTTCAGTAATCGACTATGAAAGAGCCATAATAGAAAATACCACAATAAACAACACAAATACAAATTTACAAGAAACTCTAGTTATCGAAGCTTCTCAAAGTAAGATATTATTAAAATTATATTACAAATGTAGTTGTCGTTTCCATCGTTTTAAAATTCCGGGTTTTTATGTGAATAAATTTTAATAGAATTGCTTTATTTTATTTTTTCTCTTCTGACAGTCAGTAACGTAAGTTTGTAATTACATTTATGATTTCAAAGATCCATCACGATCATACCCTCATGTTTCTATTATACATGGAACCTATATCAATAAGAGGTTGACTCTTTCCAATAATCCATCCCTTTAAGAGCTTCTTGAGATTGAAGAGGTCTAGTCTTCAGCGGCATTTGGTCAGTTCTTTCATTCAATGCTCATGCATCCTCTCGAAGAAGGACAATAATAGTCTCGCATATGTTAAGCGGACAATGGCTGTTTGCCTCTCGAAAAAGTAGTCGCTTCTTCAGGAAGTGTCGATGGCGCATGAATACCATCCGCATTGTAATGCATATATATCTGCAAATAGTAAATGCGACGAGAAAAGTCCACATGGTTCTCTCAAGAGGGAATATGGCTCCAATGTTTAAAGCAGTCGTGCTATAACAGTTGCCCAATGCAGATTGTATATCGGTTGTACAGCTTTTTTTAATGCGTTCCGAGCCACGGGATTATGCTACGCACTTACGTACACTCATGGGTACGACCCTCCGTTTCATTATACACCCATAAGATTTATCCTCTTCGCTGGCGGACCCCCACACATGTGGCCCCAAATTAGACGCCCTCGGTTCGTTTCGCTAAATCCCAAAATTCGCTACTGATGGACTTACGTTGTCTATTGAATTGATACGAGACGAGTGGTATTCAATTCATTCCCTCATTCATTCCACAAGTGATCTAAATCAATTGTACTGTAAGGAGTCCTCAGACTCTAATAATGCTTGAAGACAAAAAATTCATTTTGAATAGGGGTGAGGACTAATTTCCTTACAAAGTGTTGCAAGCAGACGACAACTGTTCGCAGCATTTTAAGACCAATTCGAATCAAGTTGATAAAATAGAAGGAAAGGTAATAGAACCTACGAAACTCCCATTGCTTGACTGTTTTTTAAAAACACTTATTTCACTTACGACTTGCTCCAAGAAGAAGCTACTATGAAAGTACGTTATTGGAATGATAGTTTACTGAAGAAGATTTTTGCTCGATATCTCGCGGAAAAGGAGTCACACGACTTCCGAAGTCCGAGCATGAGCTGGAAAGCAACGATCCAGCTTTTCAATCCATGAACGTGGTCGGAAATAAGAGACGCGTGGGAGTCGCGGCTTAAGGAGGACTTTATGGTAAGCAGTTTCGATTTTCCGTTAAGGTTACGGGCTGTGGGTATACGAGTACGAGACCGGCTTACAGACCTGAGGTCTTTCCTGTGGATTTTCGGGGATAACCCTGCGGCGATAACGTTTTCTTTTACTCGCATAAGCCGTCCACGGACCTAGACTCTATCGTATCTTGACGCTCGTTTCTTCCCCTAACTCTCTACATTATTTTCTTTGTTCTCTTCCTTTGTTTTTCTTTATTCTCTTTCACAAATACTCGAATTTCTACACTTTTCTCACTTTTCTAAGTCCTTTTGCAAGTCGTCTGCTTCGACTGAATTCAGACATCAGATTTTCGATCTCTCTTCTTCCGGTTTTAGATTTCTAAACTATATTTCTTGACGCCGTTTACCGCAATAAATGGCCAAGTTCTTTTTTTCACTTTAAAAAATAAACTCTTGGAATTTTGTGCGTCCGCCGCGACTTCATCAAATGTGTCGATGTTGTACAGAAAAATATATTTCTATCAAGTGTGGCTTCTATCGGTCATCTTTTTCTAAAATTTCGCCTACTTCTTCTGGATTCCTTGTCTTCAGGAAAGAATTACTTTCAATCGAAACTTTGTCCTATCGAAAAAGCGGATATCTTACAAAATTCTATCGACTCCGGGACAATGACAGAACCCAGATATTTGATAAGTGTTTTCTAATTTCATTTCAAAGCAAAACTCATTGCTTTTCAGGTCCGTAAAGATTCGGGGTTTGGACATAGAAAAATTCGGAACCATTCGGCCATTTTTCAAGTGGTTTAACGTTTCCCCTTAAGGATGGACTAGAGTCAAGCTTACTGATAATGAAACTTTACCTTGGTTTATGAAATTAAAATCTATAGATTCGCGAAACACATTTTGGAATCTGTTTAAATCGTGGTAAACAATATTCTACCATTACCTAGTATCTTTTTATCCAATGGTTCAGATTTCGACAGTTAAGTGTAACAAAGAAACACAGAGCAGGAGAAATCATAGGCAGAAAGTCAGTGGAGTGTAACGTTGACTTTAAGTTGGTCCTCACATAGTCTGCATAACCGTATTAAGGGGACGATAAATCGGGGTGTAGATTATCCTGTACACGGTGGCGGGAGAACTTCATTACCGCTTCGTTCGGTCTTGCATAAACCATTTAACTTGAACTCTGCGGTTTCTAGCAGGAGTAGACGCATCGTACTAAATCTGCCGCTAAGCGAGTTCCGTTTTGTACGAGATTTACGTACTCCGAGAGCAAACCAGTACAATCCTTACATCGAGATTCTCGTCTACGCGGAAAACAAGCCTGACATCGGTGACGTTCAATTTAGAGGATACAGTACATGTCTGGTAATCCAGCGGAATCAAGATCCAGAACAGAAGATCCTCTTGTGGCAGTTAATTTGCTACTCCTCTTTGAAAATGATTTTAAATATTTTATTTCGCGTAACTTCCAGTACGTTAAACTAGTCAAATAGGACGATTGTTGTAAGTTTTAAGGTTGAAAAATCTACAAGAATCATCTGCATTTAGTCAGAATAAACATCGGATAATTAATTTTGTTTGCAATCAAAAAATGTTTATATTGAGATGCAGTTTTTAAAGAATTATAGATGCCTGGACAGCAACTTGAGTAGAAAAGCTTGATTAAATTTCTTTGTT
The DNA here is from genome assembly GCA_037177015.1 of Euceroptres primus. Classification (NCBI taxonomy): domain Eukaryota; kingdom Metazoa; phylum Arthropoda; class Insecta; order Hymenoptera; family Figitidae; genus Euceroptres; species Euceroptres primus. The sequence continues at coordinate 2,137 of JBAGKK010188235.1, read as the reverse complement.
GATTACATGCGACAGATTCGTGCGGGACTAGAAATTCCCATTATTCAACTTCAAAGTGACAGGAGTTCAACTTGTGAAGGAAGGTTATCTGTCGATAAAACGCATTAGCGACTCACCAAGTATAAATATTCTACTATTTATATTGAGAATTATTTGCGAAAATACTTTATAGGATAAGGGGTAGAGTTAAGTGATAATGATATTTTGCCCCCTCTGTCAAAGTGAGCCATTCGGTATGGAAACAGTTCACGTGACAAAACCATCCGACTTCACACTGTTAGAAATTTCTTGAAAATTCAAGTACTTTTCAAGAATATTTGTGGTTGAAATTTTTTTCATGAACGTAACTGAAATTAAATTCAGTTACTGTGATTGAAAATTCAGGTACTGTAATTGAAAATTCAATAACTTGCATGGACGATCGAATGTCTGCTATAGAGCTGTGTTCTAAACTTCCCACGTGGCGCTGTGGTATGCGCTTGGTTCGCGAATTTTAGGTTAGGGTTCGATTCTCGGTACCGCAGATTGTTTTCATTTCTTCGTGACTGAATTTTCATTTATATGGTGATTGAAAATTCAATAACGATAATTGTATAAAACTTCAACCAAATCTAATTGAAAATTCAATCAGATATATAACAGTGCAGGTTTAGTCCGTAAATCTGAATAAAAGAATAACGATTTATGGATAAGAACAGAAACGAATTAAATGAAAACAGAATCGAAAACCTTGATTTGCATTTTGTTTCTGGTATCATCTTTCAACCTGAAGTTGGTCAGATTATATTAGAACGCTCAAAGATCATACTAGAACTATCAAAAAAGCAGGGAGAATCAAACCTAACCTTTCAGTCTTTTTCACAAAAATTGTATTTTATAGGTTTTAAAGGAAGATTTAATTTGCTGCAACTCTCGTATCTTCTGTATTTAGCAAATCTGTTTGCAGAAAATTAAATTTTCCTTTAAGACCTATAAAATCCAATTTTTGTAAAAAACCCAAAAAGTTAGGTTTGCTCCCCTGCAAAAAAGCATTCTGGATTGAAAGGAATTACTAGAATGACGTGAAATATATATTTTTTGAAAGCGTTCAACTGCATGATTACGAATATGATAGTGAAAATATGCGAAAATTTCATTTTCTAGGTCAAAATTTCAAAAAACCGCCAGTTTTCAATACATTTTTCATTCCTTTAACACTATTTCGAAAAGTATTGATTCTAGAGAAAAAAATTTTAGGCAAAAGCTGTAACCTTTGAAAATATTTAAATTTTATGTTCTATATCTTTTTTCCCCTAAAACCATTAGTTTTTGAAAAAATTGAAAAATTGGAAAACAAATTTATCAGTTTTTTAGTACTATTTCAATAAGTATTCGTTCTAGAGAAAAAGCTCCAAATAAAATATGTAGCTTTTAAAAAGATTTATATTTTATGTTTCGTATCTTTTTTTCCTAAAACCATTAGTTTTAAAGAAAATTGAAAAATTTTTAAACAAATCTCACCATTTCACTATTTTAGCACTATTTTGATAAATATTGGTTGTACAAAAAAAAGTTTTAGATAAAAGTTTGTAGATCTTGAAAATATTCGTATGTTATGTTGAATACATTTTTTTCTTAAAGCCATTAGTTTTTGAGAAAATTGAAAAACTTATAAACAAATTATTCATTCTTTTAGCACTATTTCGATAAATATATAAATATTCGTTTTTGAGACAATGGAGTTTAATAGTTTCAAAAATAGTTTTTCAAAACGCGTTTTTGACTCTTTTGATCTCAATTTCCTCAAAAACAAATGATTTTAGAGAAAAAATGTATAGAATATAGAATATGCACCTTTTCAAGAACTACATCTTTTATCTGAAACTTTTTTTTCGATAAAACCAATATTAATGAAAATAGTGCTAAAAGGATAAAAAATTGATTTTTCAATTTCTCAGTTTTCTCAAAAACTAATTATTTTAGGAAAAAAGGGCCTAGGGGGGTAAGAATGCAAAAGTTGCTCCCGCACGTATCAAGTTCATATTACCACTATAGATGGATATTGATGTGGCATAAAATTTCTACAAAGGATAACTTAAAAATTTTATTTTTAGGGGAGTTATGGACAAGGAAAGTAAAATCAAAAAAGTCATTTTTC
>JBAGKK010188041.1:0-22881 GCA_037177015.1 Euceroptres primus | reverse complement strand
CTTTCATAGTATCTAATCCGCGATAGATGTACATTTTTTAGGAAACCTACCCACCTTGCACCTATCTAGCCAATCAAATTCCAAGTTCTCTCCTTCTACCATAATTTGAATTTTCCAATTTTTCGCTCCTTCTTTTCGTCAATTGCAATTCAACTTTTGTACCGAACAGATCTATCGACTTATCATAGCAATTCACGACATAATCACTCTTGTCACTCTCCTTGTGACATTTTAAACTTTAAATATATTTATTTTGACATCAACGTTTTCGTTTTTATTTTCGCTCTTTGGGGGTTAATAATCATTACCGTTAACTTTCCAAAAACTTAAGTTAAACTAAACTTGAGGAAATAACTCTAATTCTTGGAAAAGTCGCATTCTTCATAGGCGAGTACCGCCGAGAGTACCGGCGAACGTTGAGAAGCTCACGGTGCAATCGTAAATGGCGTCACGTATTTTCTTACATAATGGATATTTCCGTCAATTTTTAATCAATCGATCTAAAAATTTCCAAAAACTTCCTTTAATAGTAAGGAACAAATGTCTCACTGGAAGTTATTTCAACTCTAAAGTTCCCTCGATACTTTTCTTCGCTGAAACTAAAAAAACGTGCTTAACGACCGGTCTGCATTTGCAATTAATTATTATTAAACAATAGGCAGCTTTAATGGTTTTTTTTATTTGGTAGGCTTCGCTAGGGTATACTGAGTGTGTATACCAAATTTCAAATATTTTCAATAATATTTAGCTGAGTTCTGATGATTTATGTTTTAAAACATTATTGAATTTGGCCATAGGAAGAAAAGGAAAACGCGGCAGCGGCGCCGCTATATGCGTGAGAATGTAGTGGTAAGTGGAGAGGGAAGATTTCGTGAGTTTTCCCTCTTTCCTAAAATTCGCGTCTATCGGGTCGACTTCGACCGCTCGCCCTGAAAAATCTCACTGTTCAGAGTAGCCCCCTTTCTTCGGTGCACGTCACATATATTGATATATTGATAAAAATGGTTAAAAAAATTTGTGAGTGGGTTTAAAGTCCCCAAGAAGTACATTACGTAAGCACCCATCGCGGCGCGCGGTGTTTCGTTGACGCGCCTGTGAGTGGGTTTTATATACCTATTTCAACACTTAAAAGGGTTAAAATTTTAACACTTTTGATGATTTAAAAAGGTATAAAACTCACTCACAGGCGTGTAAACGAAACACCGCGCGCCGCGCTGGGTGCTCCTGCTCTTGCAATAGCTTATTTCTACAAAACAGAAAGTTTCCCCATTTCGGCCAATACAGACTTTTAAAGGGAAAGAATTCTACTTTTTTAAAAGACTATTCTAAAAAAAATCGATGATGATCGAAATTGTCAAAAAATCGATTTAAATTCTTTATTTCGAAAAACCGAGGCCAGATTTTAATTTTGAAAAAAGTTAAGAAACGTAGTCTTAAAGAGCATAAAAAGAGCTTTCCAAAAAACAATCTATCGATTTTCAGTATTCCATTGTCAACAATTCCTCGAGTATCGGGTTCGTAGACACTGTTGAAATAATTCACAAAGGAGTTCACAATTTGTTTTTGATCATTAATAACATTGCCCTATACAAACATTACTCCCGGTAGCCTAGATACGTCTTTCGGGCTTCCTAGATATGCCCAAATTTTTTTTGGATCTTTAGACAGGGCTTTCTTCCAATCTACGAGTGTAGATCTTGATTTGGCACAACCTTCAAGAGTATTTTGTACGATATTCAACTGATAGCAATCTGAAATTGATTTCACTGTAAACTATGTGCTTAAAGCCTCGAGAAATTCATTAGGATTTCGCGAATCTTCCTGAAATTTTGGCAATTTACAATCAATGTTAAGCGTCTGAAATGCCTGTACTAATGCATTAAACAAACGATCTCCGGCATCTCCTTGCGGTGTATTGGATCTTTCGTTTCGAAGTCCATCAAGCTCACGACGAGCTCTGTTATTTTTAGTACGCGTAGGTATGTATCAATTCTTCACGCATTCGTTCTATCTCTCTTTGGTATTCAATGTTTTCATCTTGGTTTTCACCTCCGTTTTCGCCTCACTCATCGTTGTTTGACACTTCGCTTCAGAGATTTCTTTGATTACAAAATTGTTCTAATCGACTTAATTGAGAATGTCGTTTACACTTTGGTAATTCTGAATACAAAGCTTGTCCTCGCGATCGCGTGTTTATAGCCGTTGACAATGAATCAAACATAGACACCGATAAACACGAGGCCGAGGATATTGTTACGGAAATTTACGAACAACTAGGATACAACACAAAGGATGTGCAGGCTAGTGGCACGGAAAATTCCGTAACACTAGCCTCGGCCCATGCTATATTGTGTGCTAGTTGTACGGAAATTTCCATAATACTAGACACTGCCTAAAAACAAACATTCAACTTGTATAAAGTAACAATTCCTCACTCAATTTTAAAATTTTATGTGTGAAATAATTTTGAATTAGAACTTTATTTAAAAAAATTATAGAAAAAATCGAGTTCGGGTTCGGACGCCAAAAATATAACATTAATTTTTATCGAAATGAAATATATTTATTCTGACTAAGAATATTTAAAAAGGAAAAATTTTGTTACGTTCGTACTATTTTATAATTTCCTTTTTTATTTAACCTAGTGCTCTTTTCATAAGGAACCTGAGATACTGACCCAGTGAACCACAGTTGTATTGGCTCTAACGCCTCCATGCAATCGCGCTACATTCCAGAGTTATCTGTTTGCAACGACTTCCAAGAATCATATATAAAATAATAATTAATTTTAAAAACGAGCAATGCGATCCAAGGATTTAGTGAGGACCAAAAGTCACGAGCAAAATCTTTCCGAAAATCCATGCAAACTAATTATTTTCTAAAAGGGAAAATAAGTTAAGTAGCTTTATTTGATTTATAAATTCGCTTCTAAAGAGTTGTTTGGAAGGCATATCGCAATGTGTATGTGAATACATTATACATGCACATTGCATGTGCACGGCAACACATGTAAACAGGGATCAAAAGGTCGGTTCCCCCTACCATCCACACGAATATCGTTTCGTACCACTAAGCAATAAGATTACCTCCTACCACTTCTCTGTCTAGTACACCCCACACCAAAATTCTGTTTCTTCTTAATCTGGAAACCCAATAAGAATTCAGAACATTCCCTACTACTAAAATCGCGCATCTTTAACCTTCCCTCCTCCTAAAATTGCGCATCTTTAATTACCAATCAATAAACAGATCAGTCTCTTCTTCCAAGTAAATCATGATTCCCACCACTGAAATTTTGCCACTCAAGTAAAACGTCATACTTTCCAGTTCAATAAGAAATTAATCTTCTAGTCTTAAACGACCTTTCACATTTATTAGAAGCCAACGAAATAATAGGAAATTCCCTACTCTTATTATTCCTATTCCCACTACCTATTCCCACTACCTGTCCCCCACTAATTATTGCCACTACTTATTTCCGACTCCTACGGACCCCAGATTTCGGCTATAAAAACTCGTGCATCTCCCCGTTTTGTACTGATTCAAGTAAGAACTCGTCTAAGTTCATAGAACACGGGAGTCCCGTCATTTTTTTACCGACGCCCAGTTGCTCTTCCCTCGAAAAACGGTGTGTTAAAAGCGTTTTTGCCGAGTCAGAGTTCTCATACGAGAAACCATAAGTTAAGTGAAATCGCCACAAAACCCCGTAAAATAACGTAGGTATAGAATCAATAGTGAAGGTAAATTGACGTAATTACATCTTTTCCAACCAAGGGTTTAAAATCTTTTCCCTTAAGTAACCTAGCCCTTGTACTTTGAAAACAAAAATAATTCGAGAACTGTGCCAACGGCAAATGAGCGTTTTGCTACGATCATTTCAGTGTGAACCGAACCTCCAACCAACCACACGCAAGTATAAATTGTACTTCAATTATGAGTTAATTTTAGAATATAATTGTTATATTATTCATGCAATTCTACCATATTTCTTTCTTTCTACTCCTTTCCTTTGAAAATACTGTCACAACGGATCCCGTAGATCCGACGAAACAACGTCCCCACATAAATAATTAATAACAAGCCTTACCAACTTATTTTCGAAAAAGCAACATCTCCACAGTCAAATAAAATATCTCGTCCACGCGTCACGATTTCGTTGAATAGGCGGAAGGCTGCGTTCAGCGAGTGCCACCTTCAGTGACACTCATCGTGCTTTCGACTTCACCATTCCTTTCAAACAAGTCTGTTCCAAAATACCCTCAATATTTTGACTACGAAACGTGACAATTTCGATAAATGTTCTTTTAATAAATTTAGAATAACTTTATATTTGTGGAAATCACTTGAATATTCGATCACACCCAAATAAGCAAATTAAAATAAAAAGGACTGAGCCACGTAAAACTACTTATATCAGTTCAGATAACACGATCCACAACGGTTGATTCCACCGATTTCCAAGTTGATTCTCGGCAATTTAGAATGAGGTTTCTGCATTTATAGGGAATGACGATACGCCTTCATTAATGTGAAGCGACTTCGCATGCAAAGACCCTCGTATTGTCAGAACAAAATCAATCACCAGACTTGTCTCAAAATCGTCAAAGGTTATCGACAAGCGAAAGGGATTCATAGACAATAATTGCGCTTGTTAAAGTCCGGGTAAAATAAAAACCACACTGCAAACATAAAATAACGCTCAAATTTACTCTTTTCTTTCTTCACAAAGAATAGTTTATTGAAAAGGCATACCTTTATGAATCTTGCCGAGATCAACAAATATGGCGTAACACTAAGAAATTAAACTTATCAGTTTGGTAACTTGTAGGCGAATGAGCCCTCGGCTCTTGATTTCAGCTAAGTGAATACCGATTCCCGTGGATTTACATCTCCATGCCTTACATTAAAGTTTAATCCATCTAATCACAATCGATGATTGGTTCCATTGAGTCATCTGATCATTTTCTGGCGTGATCGAAGATACATTCAATAACACTCAAACGATAGACTTCAAGATTAAAATTGTACGAATCAAAAGGTTTTTATTAAAAAACTGGCTCTAAAGTTAAACAACTTTTTTGCTTCAAGCGTTACAATATGCATCTTATCAATATTCGCTAGGGTTTCAAAAATGAATGTTCTTTCAACAAAACAAATTTTCTACATTTCAAAAAAACTTCTGCAAATTTTTCCAGGGATTATTTAAATGCTCGATAACAAAATAATGACTCTCAAATCGACAATTATATTTAATTTAATTCAGGTTTATATTTTCATCTAGAATTCCAATTCATTCTAAGAATATTTTTATGACTAAATTAAAAAGTTGTATCTTCGAGTGCGATTTGTTGAAAATTAGCCCCAGAAATATTTGCTCTTTAAGCCAATTTCGACGGCTCCACTGCCGTCGAAATGTATATGGGCAAACCACGAGTTGAAGCGGTCTGCAGTGGAGCCGTCGATTTACTCTTTCCTCTTCACGATGTTCTGAGGACAATTATTGACCTTGCTTTCAGTCGTGTCAGGAAATGAAACTAGCATTAATAAAATAATTATAATTCTTTATTCACTCGAACTTTGCGTACTTTAGTTTATTTTTGAGATATTGATTTTTCTGTGTTCCATAAATCTCTTAGATTGTGGGAACTGAATTTAATTTAGATTGTGGACAACACTGAGGCGAGAATGATTGCAAACGATACTTCATATTTTCGTAACTCAACTTACGTTCTGTGAACGTTGAAACAATTATAGAATTTATCTAAATCATCAGACGAGCTCCTCTTAGGGTTGAAAGTCTGGGAATTATTAAGAAAACAATTAAGTGTTTAATTCACGGTCTAAATTTCGGGGTTTTCTGGTTCCTGTTATAGCTCATTGACGTGGTCAACACAAATCTTCGGAACTTTTGTTTCGCTAGTGGATTTATTATTTACTTATCTTTATCTCATCTGTGTAATACTTTTAGCTTTCAAAAAGAATCAATGCGCAAAACTAGTTTACGTCTTGCAATCAATTGCCAAAACTTTTGCTTTCACGAGCGTTATGGAAACTTCGATTGCTTAAACTTCAGTTGGTTTGTATTCTTTTATAGAGTTGTACATCAAGAATCTTTCGAAATCGTTTATCCTGTTATCTATCCAAACGAGCTCCCATCCAGTGGGTTGAAAATTTGGGAGTCGACTCAAATTTCGTTTCTAAAATTCTTTTTGCTGCCTCACATTCAGAACATCTCGAGAAATCGGTTTTTCTATTGTTCATCCAAATGAGCTCCCATCTAGTGGGTTGAAAATTCGGAATAAACTTGAATTCCGTTTCTACTATTCTGTTTGCGATAGGAAATGGCACACAGTGTATTTTTCTACAATGTATATGAATCAAATTGGAATATCGTAATGCACAATTTCCGATAAAATACAAAATTCTAAAGTTTCCATATCTAGCAACTCCTAGGTCTCTAATTTGCCTATCAAGAGGACAGGAGAACAGAAGTTCACCAATATTCTCAAAAAATGGAGAGTAGCGGGACACACTGGGAGGAAATGCACTTTTTTCGTTCAAAAATGTCCAGAGCCTTCAATTTTGGTTCGATTTTTAATTTCTTTTTTTTCTATTTGTTTATTAATAATTTTTTTACTCAAAGTATGGAAAAACTGAAATTTTTTACATAACAATTTTTTACGCTTTAATAACTGCTTAGGTAAACTTTATATTGTCTTAAATAAATGTTTTAGGACTCACAGAATACAAATAATTTGTTTATTATTCCATTGAATTATTATAAACAAATTTAATGAACTAATTAATGTAGGAATAACATGTAATCACAAAAATAATTAAGAAGATAACAATAACCATTGTTATAAACAATTCTTGTGGAAGGAAAAGTATTTAAATGTGAGGTTTTTTCAAATTATAATTTCCTTCAATCGCCAGAACGACTTCAGCTTTTCCTAGAAATAATAAATCTTTAATAATATTTGGTAAAATATAACAATTAAAATTTTTATATACAAATTAGATAAACAAATTCAAAATTTTGGCCCTTTCGTGTAAAAAAAATGTTTTTTTACACTGAAAATGTTTCAAACTATTGAACGAAAGAATGCTAGGCATCAAAATATTTGAAAATTTAACAATAACCATTGTTATAAACAATTCTTGACAAAATATTTAAATTTAAGGTTTATAAAATATTAATTTTCTTTAATCGCTAAAATGGCTACAAATATTCCTAAAAATAATGTATCTTTGATAATATTTGGTAAAATATAACAATCTAAATGTTTGTAAACAATGAAGATAAATAAATTCCAAATGTTGGCAGTTTCACATAGAAAAAGTCGGGTTTTTAATCGCAATAGCTTGAGAATGAATCATAACACTGTATACTAAGATTCACTCATTGAAAAATTTTTCGAAAATAACCTACCGACTTGGTAGGCAAATCCACAATTTTGCAAAGATTCTTGTTAGAAAACGGGATTGGTAATGGATGCAGAAAAACAAGTACTTTTTCATGAATTTTAGATTTTTGAAAGATTTTTTCTTCCGTAATTGATACAAGGATCCGAACTTACTAACAGTTTGTGTACTAAATCAGTGTTAGTAGCAACACGAGAAAACTTGCGTGAATTGAACTCTTGAATATTCTTGTAGTCTTTATTCGGAGCTTCACCTGCTTTTTTGGAAAACTGTCCAATTGTTAAGAGAAAATGTTTCATAACATCAGGTCCATGAAATAACATCTTATGACGGTTACCAAGGGTATAAACCTACGTACAGTTGTGCGGTCTCCATAGTATATGTTTCAAATATTTCCAAGTCAGTTAACTCTGTACTTGTTAATTTGTGCAGAATGTACGCAAATTTTTCCACCAACTCCAAGTCTATCCCTGTAATTTCTGCTGTTAGTTCAGGGTCTGCAAAAAACCTTCTTGCGGTATTCCCATCATTGGATGTGCCTGAGCCTTGTTTTACTGCATCTATTACTAATCCAGAGTTTTGACGAAGAGCTTTGCAAATTCGAGTCTTCGCCTTCTTTTGCAAATCTTTATATACATCCATATCCACTTGCCATTTCTTAAAATCGAGTCGATAGGCTATATGCAAAAGATTTTCCATAAAGTGAATCCTACACTGAAAAAATTTTAGTGCACCAGACACGCCACCTATGGGGTAACTGCTATCCCTGAATTTGGCACGGCTCCTGTTCCAAAACTGAAACACGAGTCGCTCCATTGGCAGCGCTTACGCGCTACTTGGACGTCTGCTGTGCCGATTTGGTGCAGCAGCTGCCCCAAATCGGTATAGCAGACCAAAGTATAACCTCTGTCCTAACGTTTAGCGCCACCTGGGACGTTTAGTGTACCAAAATTTTTTCAGTGTAGCATGTAGTCTTGACAATCCATAATCATATAACTTCATATCTATAACTTTGCCTTTGACTCTATCTAAGGCATTCATCTCTTTAGGTGTAACTTGACAAATGTAGCAAGTCATAGATGATAAAGTTCCAGAAAGAGCCTGGCAAACTTTTCCGTCCACCATCGTCAACTTCATATCAGGTTTTATCACAAAAGTTCCAGAATTGTTTTTTATTATTGTGGGCTTCATTTTATCGATATCTTTCTGAAGGGATGATATTACTGAATTGGTTTTTTCTGAGGTTTCTTTTGCGAATTCATATAGTATTGGCATGCAATATGATGTTGACGATGGATTAGGATTTTGCCACACTACAGAATTTACCGAATCCTCTAAGTGAAGTCGTAGTGGTACTATTGAAACCGTGCAGATACTATTACTCACCATATCTGGATCATCTTTCTTTTGCTTGTACGTGATTTGGTTTGAAGAACCATCGCAACCGTATTTCACAATTAACTTCAAGTTATTAGGTTTTCTTGTATCGGTAAATGGAAGAGAAATATCACGATCTTTAAAAATCCGAGATATCGTATGATCTAATAAATATTTCAATCCGATTGTAAAACCCTTTTCCGGTACTTTAATCGAATGTGGATAACATTCTTCTTTATCTTTTGCCAAATTGTCGTGTGCTGGGTAAATGTCAGCATTTCTCTTTTTTGCTTGCATATGGATCATGTGATACTGACTTTTAGACAAATCAGCTTCCTCTATTAACGACAAAGCTTCTTTTGATGTGTAAGGAATTTGGCAATCATTCATATTTTCATTTTCATTGGAAGGTAAAATTGAATTCATGTATTCTGATACTTTCTTCCTATCACATAGATGTACCGAGAGTAAAAAAGCCTCTTTTATTTCGATTTCAGTATATTTTTCCTGGATATCCATTAATTTCCTTCGTTTTGTGGAAGTAGAAAATTCTACAAAATCACCTGAGTTTGGCCTTCCGCATTTGTCATTACTTTCAGGTTGAAATTCCACGATAAAATATGTTTTCAATCAATCTGCAAACTTTTTGTCGAAACAAGTTTTAATAAATGATGAACTGTGTCATTTTCTTTTAAAATAAGGGATGAAATCATGATTTAATTGGTTTTTAACTTTTTCCAATTGTTTAGCGTTTAAATTAAATTCTCTTCTTCAATACTGCGCCAAATCTTTCACACCTCCATTGGAATTAGAAGTCAAAAAATCGGATAGGGTTTTTTTGAGAACTTTTAAAGTATCCGTTTTGCTTTATTAGAAAACCATTTATTGGACAAATATTAAACACAACAAATTGTTTTACAGTGGCCTAAAATTAATTAGTACTTACATCTATTATTAACACAAACTCCCAAATATAGAAAACTGAACAAATAAAGAAAATAAATATAATGTAATGTAGAAAAGAATACAATTGTGAAAAGAAAACTCTTAGTCTAATGCATGTATTCCTGAAAGAGAATATTAAAACAACTGAAAGTTATTAAAACAAAATATAACTCTGGATACTATGTATACGGGAAAGACTTATATTTCTCAATTCTTCTATTGAAGAGGATTTTTTTGCATAAAATTTGTTAGTAAAAACATTTATAAAAATATTTAATAATGTATTTTTATTAATATTTGTGACTAACTTAGACTCACAACTTAGTTTAAAGCTATTCCGATTAAAAACCAGATTTTTGCTACGTGAAGCTGCCGAAATTTGAAATTTGTTTATCTTAATTGTTCATAAACATTCAGTTTGTCACATTTTATCAAATATTATCAAAGATATATTATTTTCAGGAATATCTGTACCCATTCTGGCGATCAAAGAAAATTGAAATTTGATAAAACCTTAAATTTAAATATTTTGTCACAAGAATGGCTTATAACAATGGTTATTGTTATTGTTATATTTTACCAAATATTATTAAAGATTTATTACTTTGAGGAATACCTGAAGTTGTTGTGGCGATTGAAGGAAATTATAATTTGAAAAAAAAAAGTATTGAGTCTCAGGTATCAGGGAGAGAGCATCGGTGTTCCGCTGCTGTTCCTGTCTGCTCAAATTTTTCCTACCTTGATAAGGGTGCTGTGTGAGTGCCGGAACGTCGGTGAGTATTATTTTGCATGTTCCTTTTTTGTGATTTTATAATAATAAAAATAAAAAAGACGAAAAATAAAAAATAAAAAAATAATAAATAATAAAAAAATTATAAAAAATAAAAATGTAAATAAAAAAAGAGAAGGAAGGGGATTTGGTTGGTTGCCTTCTCATTATTCTTTCCTATTTTTTATTTTTGTAGGATCTTTTTGGAGAACCTTTTTTTTTGGAATTATAATAGGAGCATGTTCTGGTGTTTGTCCAAATTTGGTGGTTGTATTCTTGGTTTTATTTTCAGGAATTCTATACATTAATTTGAAAAAACCTCAAATTTAAATACTTTGCCACAAGAATTGTTTATAACAATGGTTATTGTTATCTTTTTAATTATTTTTGTGATTAAATGTCATTCCTACATTAATACGAATCACTTTTAGCAAAAAGAAAATTTTTTTTACCGATAATAAGACTATTTGCCAAGTTGTAAATAAAATTTGTTTATAACAATAAAATTGAATAATAAACAAATTATTTTTATTCTGTGAGTCCCCAAACATTCATTTAAGACAATATAAATTTTACCTAAACAGTTATTAAAGCGTAAAAAATTGTTATGTAAAAAATTTTAGCTTTTACATACTTTGAGTAAAAAAATTATTAATAAACAAGTAGAGGAGACAAAAGTTTTGACCGCGAAGCTCTTGGTAATTTAATGCGCTTTAATTTTTAAAAAAATTAAAAATCGGACCAAAATTGAAGGCTCTGGACATTTTTGAACGAAAAAAGTGCATTTCCTCCCAGTGTGCGGGAGTTCGGAGCACATTCTCGCACCAAACTCCATGAGTTTTTGGTTCACTTTTCTTAAGATTAAAGAAACGCGTCTCATGTCGCAGGAGGATCGAAACATAAGAGAGCGAGACCTGGTAGCAGGTTGCTTTTATAGTTTTGGGTTCCTGACCTCCCTACTATCGATCTCCGATGCTTCCGACACGCTTCGATTCCTGATTCGTACGACCTTCTACCTGTTGCACCACTCGAGTGGTTTTTTTTCCTACCTTTGGATCTATTGTTCGCGCACTTTTTCCTTTTGCCTTTTCTCACCCCCCCCCCCCATAATCCTATTGGTTCGCCATATTGGTATTTTTGGCGCTCTTTTCTTCCGCCTAGTATTTTCTTCCCGTGTATTATGTTATTGTTTCCGGTCGGAATGTTCTTGAACACTCTCCTTTAGCAGTACCGTGTCATTCAATCATATCTCCTTTATCTTTATTTGTATAAAATTTTCTTTCTATTATTTTTTTATTTATATTTATAATTATTAATAGGTAATTATTGAGGGTGATTCGGACCGCCTCATTATGGTAAATAGTCCTTCGGAAACATAAATTAGATCAAAATGAAGATTAAGACAAATAAAAATGATGTCAAACAGCAATTCGAATCAATGAGAATTAGGTTAAATGATAATTCAGAAAAATATAAGATATGGCAAATGATAATTCGGTTAAATAAAAATAAATATTATTTAAGAAAAAAACCAAAAAAAACCGATTGCATAAAAAACTCCAATAAAAAAAATAAAATCAAAGAATCCAACTTTACATGAAGCTAAATAAAGAATGCTTATAAAATTGAAAGTAGAAAAAAGATTTAGCACCAATTTGACTCACTACTGATTTAACTACGTAGAACATGACCTCAGCACACCAATTTTGAATCACTACTGACTTAAATATTTAGAGCAGTTATAACGTCAATTAACTGCTAATCGCAGAAGGCGGAGAACTGATTTCTCTCTTTAGGAAAAGATTAGATCCCCGCTTGCTGCGATTAGCATTTGACTGATGTTATAACTGCTCAAAATAATTAAGTCAGTAGTGATTCAGAATTGATCTGCTGAGGTCATGTTCTACATAGTTAAATCAATAGTGACTCAAATTGGTGTTTAATCTTTATTCTGGCTTCCAGTTAGATTTTCTGATTTTATTTATTTTTAAAAATTTTGTTATTGATGGTTTTTCTTAGTTAGCGGTTTTTCTGCAGTCGGATTTTTTTAAAAATACTTATTTCTTATTTTTTACTATTTAATCAAAAGGTCATTCGGTAAAATAAAAATTAGGGAAAATATTATTTCGGAAAAATCAAAACTAGCTGTAAATTCGATTCGGTTGTTTTCCCGGAGTCTATATTTTTTGGTGCTCATATCATGACAACTTTGCTTCCTCGTTATGATAAAATTTCAAATAGATTATTTGCTTCCTCATAGAGGAAGCATTGAATATTTTATTAAAATGGTAAATCTTAATTTTTTGAATATTATAAATGATTAAAATTTGCCTAATCTTCAATAAAATGTATTAATATTACAGGTCAATCGATTCGTTTCGAGTCAAGAAATCTTTTATTTTCATGGTAGGACATCGAAAAAGTAAAGTTGTAAAAATTATTTTAATAGAATAGTAAATTTTCATTTTTGTCAATCTTATAAATGATAAAAATTTGTTTAATTTGCAATAAAATGTATTAATATTGTAGGTCAATCGACTCCTTTCGATTGAAGGAATCTTTCCTTCTCATGTATTAACTGTGAATTATGATAATGAAAAAAGTTTTAATTATAAAAACCGATTTTTCAAGTATTACAAAAGTGCTAGAAAAAAACACAATGAATATTTTTCGAAGTTCTTGTGCCTGATTTGAGATATTAGTGGTAAAAATAAGTTCTTAAGTTATCGTGTTCACAAAAAAAGTGTGACATCCATACACATACACACACACACACACACTCGGGCAATTACTCGAAACATTGTATTAGAAATTTATCAACTGACTAACATTTACTTAAATGAATTAAAATTTTTTTGAAAATGTAACCATTATAAAGCTTCCTCTATGAGGAATCAATTATGTCACATGGTAATTCGGAAACGTAAAAATTATGGCAAATGGTTTTTCGGTTATATTAATTCAGGTAAAATAAAAATTAGAGAAAGAACTTTATGATTATCATTGCTTTTTTAACCTTTCCAGAAGTTCCCGAAGAAACTTATGATTCAAAATCTTTATATGAACGATTACAAGAACGGCAGAATGAGCGTGATATTGAATATGAAGAAGCTCACAAATTTAGTAAGTATTTATGAAGATTTACCAATAAAAATATTTCTTTCGTTTCGGCCTTTCATATAGTTTCATTTTCTCTTTTTTAAATTTTAATTCATACCAGCTAACTTTTCATTATATTTTAAATAATTTTGTCATTTATTATTTTGGCTTGGGTATAGTAAGAAGCTAAATTTACGTATATTTATGGATGGCTCCCGTTTTTTATGATGTAACAGTTTCTGTTACCGCAACAATTTATGCATCGTTTAAGAAACTCCCAGGATTTTTTTCAAATTTTTTAAAAAAGTTTTAGCGGTGCTAGGAAGTTTTTGAAATTTGAAAAATTTTTAAACTTTTAAACTTCCGGCTCCCCACCCCATGGCGTGAAAAACCGGGATTTATAAGGTTCATTTAAAAATTCATTGTAATAGCATATTTCTGAAATTACCTCACGTACAAATGTGAAAGTTGGCAGAAATATTCCTTATCATGTGAGTATGGTTTACCAATGACAAAGTTCAATATTTCTGTTTAGTTTTTTGTTAATTTTAGCAGTCTTGGAATATTGTCATGTGCCAAGTGAAACGGTATCTTATCTCCCGGCAGACAGACCGGGAATTCGCGCGTTAATTTGAAATATTAATAAAGTAAACGCGTTATATTAAAAAATTAAACGAATAAAATGTATAAATATGATAAAGTAAAACCAAATTTATAATAAAAATAATCTGTAATAAAAAATATAATAATACCTAATAAATAAAAATTTGAAAATTAAAATTAATATGAATAAAAAATTATTCTAAATCAATATATTAAAAAAAAAAGCAACAAACATTTCATGAAAGGTCTTAAAATAGGCCAATCAATTCGCCAGGTCAAACGGAATAAATTTAGTACTTGAAATATTGCTATATTCCCAACATTAAAAAAACAGTTTTATTTATACACTCATCCTGAGATTATAGGCCACGAGATTATGGGTCACCTTCATGGTCGTTCACGTTTCACTGATTCTATCCCCCGCGACGGCGCCATCGCTCGCGCAGTCAGGGCCGCCAGACGTTTACATCACGACTCTCTGCGCATTTGCTTTTGTACGTTCAGAGACTATATACGCGGTCCTGAATGTTGACATAAGGCTGCTCGCTCGAATAGCATTAGATTAAGGACCGTTCTACCCCCGAGCCCGGCCCATAATCTCACGATGAGTGTAAACGAAAAAATCCAAAATTCAAAAATTTTAGATGAGGAAATTTTTTGTTTCAAGATGATTATAAACGTTGTATTTATTTTTATCAACTTAATACCACCCCATATTTAAAAAAATTATGTATTCAAAGTCTTTTATTACTTAAAAAACAGTGATAACAAATATTAAAATTTTCGAAGTTTTCAAATTTACTTTTTGTTATATCAAAATATTTAATCAATCAACCTCCATTTCTTTGGTAGAAAGTGGTGTATTTAGAGTTCTGATCACATAGAGGTGTGTGAAAAGTTTTATCTTTTTCTTTATTTATAATGTGTCCCCTTAGGGGTTACCTAATTTCCGTTCCCTTACATCTTTATTACATCCTTTTTACATCGCTTATAACCTAATTATCCTAATAATTAATGTAATTTATTCGTAAATTTATTAAATCTAAGTTCTAATTCTTAACGATTATCGTGTCGGAGCGAACGAACGAGTGATCGAGTGTTTGAGCGTACTAGCGACTAAGCGAGAGAGAGCGAGAAAAACGCAGCCGCATCTTCTTCTACTTAAATTTTTACTTAATACAAATTTACAATCCTTACGCTTATAGCTGACTTCCGTTTCCTTTTTCTCTTCCTTTCCTTCCCACTCTTGCTTTCCATTCTCTCTCCCCCGCACTCTCCCACTCATCTTCTTTAACTCCACTAGCTTTTTCAACCTCCTTTATCCATTTCTCTCCCAGTCCCTCCCCTAAAATTTTATTAACATTCTGCTGCCATCCTCCACTGTCTTCCTTTCCTCTCATACATCCGTCCCGTACGTGTTCCCATGTCTTCTGTACCCACTCACATACTCTGCATTTTCTCTTCTCATCCTTCTTCCAATACATTGATTCTTTTACTTCATTACTCAGTCTCCATCTAGCTATTCTTATCTATCTCTTTTCCCCCTATCCTCTTTCTAGACATTTTGGCAATCCTTTTTTTATCACCTTATACCAATTACACAGGCCTACAAGAGTTTACCTACCTTACACGCTGAATCCGAATCTGGCAGCAGAATTTGTCTTGCACATCAGGATTTTGAGATATTCTAACCTGAAAGTGCAAAAAAGATCGTTTTTCGGCATTTTCAGATGAAAATAACTTTAAAGCGCGATGATATTCGTCAATTTGGCCAACAGATTCGGATTCCTCATGAAAAAATGTACGGAAATGCACATACATGATTTCTGATATGGTCAAATATTTACAACTGTAGGACCTTTTATATCAACAAATTCCATTTTCCGAGAAACCTTAGCACTAAACGTTTTATCCGACGATTTCCTCAGAACTCCATATCAAAGTGTTTTTCTTGTCGCTGATCCCGAATTTGGAGTCAGAATTCAGATTTTTAAAATGGCGGATCAAATATGGCGGCCCGAAAAAAATTCGTTATAATTCCACTATCAGTCACTATTAAGGAGTTTTACTGATTACGACTCTGAAGTCAAAATTCGGAAATTTGGAATGGCAGATTCAATATGGCTGATAGTATGTCGAGATAGAGTATGATTTAGTAAAATAAGGCAAATGAGACCAATGAGACAGCTAACTAAGGCAAGACAGTATTGTATTTTGTATTGGAGTTTATTTAAGCCCAGAGACGGGTCCTCTATGGGCAGAATAATATGTGCAGATTGGAGTAAACAGCTTAGTGATCCGAGCAACTAAGGCAAGATAAGGCATAATCTAGCCAACTAAGGCAAGATAAGGCATGATCCAGATATTCTAAGAAAGATAGTCTAGTGATCCGGCCAACTAAGGCAAGATAAGGTATGGTTTAGCGAATCAAGGTAAGATAGTCTAGTGAACCGGTCAACTAAGGTAAGATAAGGAATGATCTGGTCAACCAAGGCAAGATACTCTAGTGGTCCAGTCAACTAAGGCAAGGCAGTCTAGTGGTCCAGCCAATTAAGCGAAGACACAATCTAGTAATCTGGCCAACTAAGACAAGGCAGTCTAGTAATCCGGCCAACTAAGGCAAGATAAAGCATGATTCAGCCAACTAAGGCGAACAGTCTAAGCATTCGGCCAACTAAGGCAAGAATTGACCGTGATGTCATCTAGTAACATTCAAAGTGATTTGTAGAATCTTTTCCTCTTCTCTTCGAAGCTTCGAGAATTGGAACGTCTTTTGTGAGCGACATTGGTTTCATCTCTTTTCAAACACCAGCAGTAGTCAGCTAGCATAGCTGCATTCCATCTTCCTTGATATCTTCGTTCCATCTCTTTGTCATCCTGATGAAAACGTTCACCTTTCTCCTCACTCACGTCTCCAAGATTGTCAGGGAAGAAGTCGAGGTGCGAAGGCAAAAAGTAAAGCTTGAGGTTCATGTTGCATCCCAAATTCTGGAAGTGATTCACCATATTTGTCACAAGAACCTTGTAATTTTTTTCGTTCACATTTCCTAAGAAGCCTTTGGTCACTTCCTTGAAACTCATCCATGCTTTTTTTCAAGGTCTGTCATCGTTTTTACAAAAGTATCGTCCTTCATAAGCCTTCTAATATCAGCACCAGTGAAAACTCCTTCTTTAATCTTGACTTCGATCAGAGATTTGAAATTTTCAAGAAGGTACTGAAAACATTTACCATGTCTCTTCAGTGCTTTAACAAACTGCTTCATTGATCCTAGTTTAATATTCAAGGATGGTAGCAGTGCGTCACTCGGATCAATCAATGTTTCTCTCACAATATTTCGTGAACCTGGTTCCAATGTCTTTCTCTTCGGCCAACGTTTCTGTTTCCAATGTAACTCGCGTGCTCTGCTGTCTCACTCACACAAGAAACAAGGAAATTTTGTGTAACCACCTTTCTGCCCAAGAATTATGCCAATTGCTTTTAGTTTACCACAAAGTTTCTCCTTATGTTTTTCATACTGCACTAATTCAAAAATGAGATTCATATTGGCGCAAGACTCGCGTAGGTGTACTGAGTGAAACATGGGAATTGAGGCATATTTATTTATATCGTGTAAAAGGACACCCTTCAAACTTCTTTTAGAAGCATCTATGAAAAATCTCCAATCTTTGGGATAGTACACTATTTACAATTTTTGTAATAAGCCGGATACGTCATTACAGAATACCATGGAATCTTGCTCAGAAAAAAATTTTGAAAATTTTTTCTCACGAAACATATAGCAACAGATCGTTGTTCCTTTTTCGAGGAAATTCCTTTCTTGTAATCGAGAGCCTAATAGTTCGGCCTTTTCTTTAGATAAATCTAAATCCCTGATTAAATCATTTAGTGCAGTTTGTTCGAACAATTGTGGAGTTGTATCACAGTCATAGCCAATGAAGTCCCCATCATCAGCTGCTTCTTCGAATGTGGCTTCTTCTTCACATTCGTCTATCATCACTGGAGGAGTTGGAAGAAGATTCGCTGAGGCTACGGGAATAGGTTTCGTAGCAGATGCTACATCGGGATATTTTATAAGACGTTTATTTTTACTATTAGAACCCCGCAAGTAACATGAACAAAAGTAGCATTCTTCATGACTAATAGGTTCTCGACAAATCATTACTCCAATGTCTCAGAACTGTGTAACAATTTGTTCACACCTTATGCGGAACCCAATTTTTATCTTGGTGCTGGATTTCACGATTGAAATATTGCAAGTACAACTCTTTAATGGCATCATTGATATCACATCTTTGTTTCTCGATGACATACTGACCACAAACGTAATAGAATTTATCCGGATGGTTTATAGACTCTGTTATAAATGGTAACATATGAGGAAGATACTGACGATGAATGATGAGCTTCGACGAGCTTCTGGATTGTCATTTGTGGAACAGAAGAAGATCGCCGCGTGAAGTTAGTCAGGTGTGATTGACATTCGTTTTTGATGTGGGAAGTTAGTTACAGCAAATCTAGACTTAGTTGGCTGTCTCATTGCCTGCTTTGCCTTATTTTGCTGAATCATGTTCTATCTCGATATACTATATGCCATATTGAATCTGTCATTTAGAATTTACGAATTTTTACTACAAAGCCGTGATCAGCGATCAAAAAAACTGCTTTATAGTGATTGTTAGTAGAATTATAACGAAATTTTTATTTTTGGTAAGTCATATTTTATCCGCCATTTTGAAATTGTAAATTCTGAATCCAAATTCGTAATCAGCGACCCAAAAAACCTTTTGATAGAGAGTTCTTAGGATATCGGTCTGATGAAACGTTTGGTGCTTAGGTGCATTTCCGTAGATTTTTTCATGAGGATTCCGAATCTGTTGACCAAAGTGACGAATATCTTTGCGTTTCGAAGTTATTTTTATGATTATTTATTATTTATTATTATTATTATTTCGAAGTTATTCAATAAAAACGGCCTTTTTTGCACTTTCAGGTTAGAATATCTTAAAATCCTGACGTGCTAGACAAATTCTGCTGCCAGATTAGGATTCAGCGCGAAAAATTACGTGAGAAAACACCTTCAGATCTCAGTGGGAAACAAAAGTCTCATTTTTGTAGGCCTGTGTTATTGTATCTTCAGGGTGGCCGCTGGACCGGGAAACCGAGAAAACCGGGAAATGACTAGGAATTTTTTGTGACCTGGAAAAATCGGGAAATAACCGGAAATTTTTTAAATTTTTAATGAAAAACAATTTTAATTTTCCAAAAATGTGTTACATAAGGTGATTTGCTTATATTTTATATTATGAATTTTGAAAGTTCGGGCTTATTTGTGCAAAACGAGCAAGCAATTTGAATTCAATCTGAGAAAATGCACGAAAAAGTGCAGAAGTCATTGATCAAGAGATTAAAAAACTGAGTAACTAAATAAAACTTATTATTGTAGAAATGTTAGTACGATATAGGTAAAATATATCTCTTTTAACGATAACATTCTGTGATCTCATTTTTTTTACAAAATGTAAATGCGTATATATTTTAATAGCACACTTTAGTCACTAGAGATTAGTTGAACTTAAAATATTTATATTACATAGATTTAAAACCAATGCTCTCGTTTAACACACAGTGACATTTCATTATATAAAATAGCCTAATCTCAATTTTAGAAAAATATAAAAAAGTTCGTACTGAAAGCATTAATCACTAAGGCTTAGTTGAAAAACCTCTGTTTGTACTTCTTCAATAACACTAGTTTACAGCCATTTTGCCCACCATATCTCACTATGATTTTCCCATGTATTTTGGCCCACTAAGCACGAAAATCACACTCAAAATTTTTTTTATGGAAGCGTTTTCGAGATACCAATTTTCAACCTTTTTTTTTCAATTTTAAGAGTTCCTACGTTTTTGAGTATATTTCGAGTTCTAATTGACCGATTTCCCTAAACAAGCACTCAAATTGAAGGCAATTGAATCCTCTGCAACTTTCTATTCTAAAGCTTTTAGAACGGCCCACTATTTCAGATGCTAGCGATTGAAAATCCATTGCATCAACTGTTATTCATTGGAAACTATTATTTAATGACCGGGAAAAAATTTTCGATGACCGGGAAATGACTGGGAATTTTTTTCGTCGGTTAAAACGGCCACCCTGATCTTGATTCTCCTATCCTCTCCTCTCCATCTTTTACCTGCTTTTCTCTATCTCTTTTTCCCACTTCTTCATAATCTATATCTTCTGCTTCTCCCATCCCTCGATCTCTAAAAAACTCCTTTCTTCTTCTCATCGCGTTAACCCTACGGCCCTTTTTCTTCCACCTCTTTGTAATACTTTATTGCTAACTCCCCTCCCTTTCACATCCTCAGTTTCTCTTTGAATTTCCACGCCCTCTTTTCCGCCCTTCTCTTTGTACCTCTTCTCTTACAATATAATCCGGAGTTCTCCAGTCTACCTCTAATGTCTATCTAATATATCTCTCTTGTAACCTCTCTATCTCCGTCCTCTCCTTCCATCCTCATATCTCTGCCCCATATCCTAAAATCGTCCATGCCAGCGTATCAAATAACTTCATTCTCCTATTCCAATCTTTTTTAAATATTCTTTTTCCTATACCCCATATCTGTTTCATTACCCCCGCCGCTCTCGTAATCTTTTCCCTAATATGCGTCCCATATTCTCCATTGGCTTGCATGATAAAACCGAGATATTGAAATTCCTTTACTTCCTCTATCTTTATAGCTTTTCATCTCGCTATTATTTTTTTCTCTCTCCCCCCTTTCTAAACCTCATTACCTTCGTTTTATCCGTACTAAGTCTCAGTTTTTTCCTATCCAAGTATTTTTCTAACCCTGTAATCAAACCTGACATTTCTTCCTCATTCTCCGGTATCAATACTACATCATCAGCATATGCCAATGTATATATTTTTTCTTCCCCTAGCTTTACTCCTCTCCACCCTTTTTCTTCATCTCCTCTTCCAGATCTGAAATCAATACATTGAACAGGAGCGGGCTTAGTGGACAACCCTGCTTTAAACCTCTAGCCAACCAAAAACTATCTCCTACTTGTTTTTCCACCCTAAACTCACTTTTCGCCTCTCTAAAGATCTCTGCTGCTCTGTTCCTTAAACCTTCTCTTAACCCCTTTTTCTCCATAGTTTTGTCTATCTCTTCCCTATCCAATGAGTCAAACGCCGCCTTTTAATCTACAAATATTGCTGTCATGCTCCCTTTCTCTCTTTTAATCTTTCTGTTCATAATATAATTTAGCACGTAAATATTATTAATCACTTCCATGTCTTTCCTAAACCCTGTCTCATTAGGCGGAATTATCTTTTTTTCCTCTAATTCTTTCTTGAACCTCTCCGATAAAACAGTTACATATACTTTATACAATGTCGGCATTAGCGTCCCCAGTAGTCTTTAACCTCCTCTCCTTTGCCTTTATTCACTATCGGTACCACCACCCCTTCTTTTTATAACGCTGGCCACCCCTCTCCTTTCTATACTCTGTTGCACATTATCCATGCCTATTCCTTTAGTAATTTCCCTTCATATTTCCAGACTTCATTGGGAATTTCATTTATACCAGGAGCCTTCCTATCTTTCATTGTTTCTAACACCTTGCTTATTTCTTCCCTTGATATGTTCTCTTCTTCGTCCCTATCCCTTCTACCATCTCAATATCCTGGTTTACTCCTTTACTTCTTTTCCTCTGCTTATTTACCACCTTCCAAACCTTTTCTTCCATCCTAGCCCTCTCTGCTTCTTCTTCAAACCTTTTATTTACCTTCTCTTTTTTTTATCAAACATCTGTGTATACACCTTTTTTCGCTTTTATTTCACTTCACTACTTTTCCCTTTTCTCCATTTTCTTAATTCCTTTCTCACTTTCCTCTTCTTCTCTTTACATTCCTCAATCCAACCCTCCTTTACTTATTTCTTTCTTACCCGTGTCTTCTAATACTCTTTTTATTTCTTCTATCACTATTTCCATCTCTTCATGTACATTTCCCTCTCCCATTTTCATATTCTTGACCTTTTCCTTAAGTTGATCTTTTCCTTCTGCTGACCATTTCCCTCTGCTTGTTCTTTATACCTTTACTTCCTTTTTATTATTTTCTCTACCCGTTTCTCCCTCTAACGTCACTATTATGGGGAAGTGATCTGAATCTATATACTCCCCTATCTCTAGCTTCTTGACATTTTCCCTCATCTCGTCGTCTACTATTACATAATCAATTACAGTTCCCTCTTTTCCTCCTGCACGTGTAAATTCCCCTTCCTCATCCCCCTCTATATTTCCGTTTAATATAAACCATCCCATTTCTTCTAGGTATTTCCACAATTTCTTTCCTTCCTCATTCAATATCCTGTCTTTGGACTTCCTTCCTCCCTCTCCTCCCCAATCACTTCCTCATTTCTCTTATCTTCCCTGATTTTTCCTGACTCTCCTAATTTTACCTTTTCTATTAGTAATCCTTCTGTTTCTTCCACCTTTTCCATATCCTTGTTCCCTATCATAATTCCCTTCTTTATACCCATCACCATTCCTCCCATTGTTTCCTTTTTGATTTTTCCTCTTCACTAGACGTGTGCATTTTGTCGGATCGAATATGGTATTTTCGATCCGACGTGCGTTCATTTTCGGATCGGTTTATTC
>JBAGKK010187937.1:0-22885 GCA_037177015.1 Euceroptres primus | reverse complement strand
GTAGACGTTAAATTAAACTTATATTTAAAAAATATTTTTCACTCGTGTCAGAAATCAAACAGAAATAGTTCACACGGTCCTGACTTGTTTAAGTTTAGCGTCACTCGCTTTAAGTCCAAGGCTATTGAGGCAACCCCCGAAACCGGACTTAAATTAGGCTTTCAGTGTAATCCTAAAAATGGATCAATTCAATCTGCAACACTTTTATCCAAAAAAAAAGAATATTTTCCCACGTATTTTCAATTTTTAAAAAAATTGATCTGCAACGTTTTGATATTCTGAATTTGCTGTGAGTTTAAAAGTTTAATGTATAGAATAGATAGATTTATACAAAAACTAATTTATTTTAAATACTTTATGTGAAATGAACATTGTTCAGAATTAAAAGAGATTATCTGTTCCGACCGGTTTTATCGGCAATTTTTTATTATAATTTTTATTTTAATTTGAATTTCTCTTATGGAAATGATTTTAAAGTTCGTGTTTTTGGCTGTTTTTTTTATAGAAGTATTTAAGTATTATCATTTTGGTATTATTATTTTATTATTTAAGTATTCAATAAACACTTTTCAGACATAAACACAATTTGGAGCTCAAAATTTTGTAATTTTTTTTATATGTATATACCAGAAAATTATATACAGCTTACCTTATATGTATATACCAGAAAATTATATTCAGCTTACCTTATATTTATAATTATTATTATGATTGTATATGATTATCTTTAACTATTTATATATTTCTTCACCCATTAGATGATTAACAATTTTTCACATATCTCAATTAGAAGTCAGGAAATTATTTTTTGAAAAAAGTGTGTAATTTTAGCTGTTAATATTTCATTGGCTATGGGGTCTATTTCTTAGGATCTACTTAGATGTAAACAAAAAACTTTAAAGATCGGCAAAAGATGTGGAACGCTTCATAGCCAATGAAATATTATCAACGATTTTATATAGAGGGTCAATGAAAAATTTGAAATGTTTTGCAAATGTCACAACCCAATTGGAATTTTAACGCTCAATAATCTATTTTTCTCATTTTTATAGTTAAAACAACCAAAAACCAAAATATTTATGGGTTTTAATCGAAAAGCACCAACTGAAACCGAATTTTTTAAGGGTTTTAACTGAAAAGCGAATACCGAAACCGCAATTTTTCAGGGTTTTAACAGAGAAGTAAAAACCGAAACCCAAATTATTTCGGTTTTACTCCCTGATAAACAGTAAACAGAAAACTATCTGAAAACGTATGATAAATTTCTTGCTTTTACACTGTTAGAAAAAACTCCAATTACTTTAGTTGCAGTTTTATACAATTACCGTAAGTGAATCAATTTTCAACTAAAAGTAATTAAATTTTGAACCAAAATGAATGAATTTTCAACTAAAGTAATTAAATTTTCATCCAAAAGTAAATCAATTTTCAACCATAGTAATTGAAATTTCATCCACACTAAATGAATTTTCAATCACAGTAATTGAAAAGTGGTTGAAATTTAAAAAATTTTCTGCAGAGTGGGTCGTAAATAAATACTTCTGGAAATCGAAATCGCTACAACGCGGAAAAGTAGTGCTCGAAAAAAAGGTTTAAAAAATTTCTTGTTTGCAGAGTTTTTAAATTTTCTTAAGTTTCAATTTTTTTTTACATACCTGGAGATCAGGAAAGTCTTCTCAATTTTTTGCGGATTTCAATCAATCATTTTTCTGAGAGATAATTACTATTTAATTCAATTCTGTTTTCGGAAAAATTTTTTAACATGTTTGTAAATAGGAGAAGAATTTTTTGAGGTACTTGAAAACTTTCCAGTGACAAAAATTCACTAGGAAAAAAATCGCCAAGATTTTCGGTCAAGAAATCGCCAATCGAAATTGTCAATACAGCGAATTTTTAAATTTTCAATTTAGGTATTTAATGAAATTAAATACACTAGAAAAAAAATCCACAAGACCCAGGAGTCGAAATTAGAATTACAGTAATTTTTCAAAATTTGTATTTTGGTATTTGATAGAATTATTTTCTTCACTTGTGATTTTAGAGTTTTTTTGAGCCTGTCTGGAGATTTTAAGCATAAAAATAAAAATCCACAAGACCCAAGAGGCGAAATTACAATTACAGTAATTTTTCAGAGGCTTTGTGAGGTTGAAATTGCATGCATAAAGAACGTTGCCTTCTTTTAGTTCGAAAAAGATTTGCATCTGAGGAATGCAGGTTCAAAGGTAATTTTGTAAATTCAATAAACACCGATTCAGCATTTTTGAACGTTGGTGTTTCCAATTTTGACTCCTAAGTCTTGATTGATTTGATTCCTCTTTTGATTCCTGATTTTTTTTCTAGTGTATTTGTATTTTTATATAAAAATTCCACACAAGTTCGAAAAATGTTAAACTTACAAGTAAAAAAAATAATTCTATTAGATACAAAATTCCGAATTAAGAAAATCTTATGTCATTCTAATTTCGATTCCTGGGTCTTGTCGATTTTTTTCTAACGTATGCTTAAAAATTCCACACATGTTCAAAAAAATTTAAAAATTACAAGCGTAGAAAATAATTCTATTAAATACCAAATTTCAAATTTTGAAAAATTGCTGTAATTCTAATTTTGACTCCTGGGTCTTGTGGGTTTTTTTAGTGTATTTCTATGTTTTAAAAGTCCACACATGCTCAGAAAAATGTTTAAACCAGAAGTTATAAAGATAATTTCATTAAAATACCATTCATTAAAATACCATTATAATAAAATCGAAAATTTAAAAATTCGCTGCATTGCCAATTTCGATTCCTGGGTCTTGGCGATTTTTTCCCAGTGCATTTTTACCACTGGAAAGTTTTTAAGTACCCCAAAAATTTTCCTATTTACAAACGTGTTAAAAATTTTTTCCAAAAACAGGGGTGAATTAAATCTCTCAGAAGTCTCTCAGAAAATGATTGATTGAAATCCACAAAAAATTTTGAAGTCTTTTTTGACCTCCAGGACTGTAAAAAAAAATCGAAACTCAAGAAAATTTAAAAACTCTGCAAACAAGAAATTTTTGAAACCTTTTTTTCGAACGCTGGTAACTAAGCTGCATGTCGATCGATATTCCAAATTAATTATATTTTTTTAGGATCCCAATACGTTATTTCCCCGTGTTATAGCGATTTCGAATTCCAGAAGTATTTATTTTCGACCCACCTCAGTGTGTAGCTAATTAAAATTTCAAAAATTTTGGCAGTTAAGGCTTTTTTCCGGCTTTATTTGAATGTTTGGAACCTCGGTCTACTAAATTATTGCAAAATGCTTACAATCTTTACTCAGAGGATAATTAGGGCTTTAGTTAAGTAATTGCAAAAAGGCGAAAAACCTCACCTGCCATAGGCGTCTTCGCCTCAGGGTACATCTGCCTCTTTGCTTTCACTTGTACCATTACGCATATATATGCAGCATGTGTATATTTGCAGGGTCGTCGTAACTCGTGCAAATTGTGGCCGTTGAATGCCAAGTCAAGTGATGTAGGTACTCGATGGTACACTAAAGGAAACTAGTCATATTTTCTCGAGTTTCAAACCTTCGAGAAACGCGATCCGAGCAATACTCTGGCATCAAATCTCTTAATCCTGTTTCTTTTTATTTTTCCGGCGAATCTGTGATTCTGGAGAGGAGGATAGTTATCGTGAAGAAGGTGCTTGCTCATCGATCATCAAGGTCCCTGAAGATCCTTTCGGAGTGTATTTATACGTAGTACGAGCCACTGGTCGTCACAGTTCTTTTCGAATGACGTAACGAGATAAGTCTTCATTGTCGGTGTCAGTCATAAATGAGCATTTTTTAATAATTACAAGTGATTTTAATGTGTTTAATTAATAATTAGTGCCAAGGGTGTCTACAGACGCGAGTTAGTTTCTTCTGGCAGTTGTGCAAGGTCATTAATCAATTAGGATACGAATTAATTATAGAAGAATCAAAAAACAGAATCTTCAAATCCCCTCAATATTTTTCTTCTCTTTGAAAATATAAGATAAATATTTGAACCCATGCAGAAAATAATTTCTTAAAACTATTTCTTTATAAAACCTTTCTTTATATATATAAAATTTCTTTATAAAATAGTTCAAACTTCATCAGTTATTTATTTTCCAGACTGTAACATTATTTCCTTGTCTGAACACAAAATTTTCTATAAAATAGATTAATATTTAAGAAACAGAGATTTTAATTATTTTTCTAGGAATTTTATGTGTTTTAATTATTTTTTGGTTCTCCAAAGAAAAGGCTGTGACATAATGTGGTTAACGACGACTGTGTTAATTGCTGCGAGTTTGGTTTGGGAAACCAATGGAGGACCTGCTGATAAAATGGCAGCAGTTTCAGTGAACGATAGGACACTTTTCATCAGGAGTTTACCTGGTTTACCAGGTGCTAGGAGTAATTTGTATGAAGTTTACATGGAGCCATATCTCTTCGTACGTATAAATTTAATTAATTTTTAAATTATTAAATGGCTATGCTCTTTTACTATTAAATGTCAATTTATTTAAATATCGATTATTTTATGTCTTGAAGAGTTCAATAATCAGTTGCTAAATACCCTCAAAGTTTTATAAATATATATTATTTTATGTCTTGAAGAGTTCAGTGATCATTTGCTAAATACCCTTTTATTTTTTTTAAATATAGATTATTTTATGTCTTGAAGAGTTCAGTAATCAGTTGCTAAATACCCTTTTATTTTTTTAAAATATATATTATGTCTTGAAGAGTTCAGTAAACAGTTGCTAGATACCCTCAAAGTTTTATAGAAACATTAATTCTATGGAATTTTACATTGAAATAGTTCATACAGTTTTCTAAAAATATAAAATAACTATTGATGATAATCATTTCTAACCCTCCCATTTGGTTCCAGTAAGGGGGTTAATGAGCCTTGCGGGAGCTTACTTTTTCTACTGATAAATTTATTGCATCATATATTCTTATCTATCGCTCATGGCATTTACCTGGAAAGCTGATAGTGCATTCTTGAAAATAATGTGAAATAAAGTAAACATTGGAGAATATACAATATTATTAAATTACTATTATTATCTATTATTATATTACGATTAGATGTACAATATTACTAAATTATTATTATTATTATTATTATCTATTATTACATTACGATTAAATGTAGCACATTTTTCTTTAGAAGATAAAATTTAAGTTTGCTCCTCCGTCATAATTTTTTCTGGCATGCTTATCAAACTATTTTTTTATTATACATATTCAATTAGATATTAAAAATTACCTGATTGAATTAAAAACCTGTTTTAATAAACATTCATCTGATAAATGGAAATGATGATTCACAAATTCACATAATGAAATATTACTGACATACAGAAGCTGATATACCGCCTACTTGTTGAACTTGTCTTCAATAACAACAAAAAGATATAATTTTCTTTGACATAAGTGTACTTGAACATTTCCATTTTTCCTATAAATACACTCATTAATAGCTACCACAAATATGACGAAAGAATAAGAACTATTATACTGATAAATAGAACTTTTTTTTTATCAAATATAATAGTTTTATCAATATAATAATGGTAGATTTAAAAATAGATTTAAAAATAGATTTTAAAATAGATTTTAAAATAGATTTAAAAATGGATTTTAAAATAGATTCAAAAATAGATTTAAAAATATATTTTAAAATAGATTAAAAAACAGATTTAAAAATAGATTTAAAAATAGTTTTTAAAATATATGGTATCTAAAATACAGACACTTTAAGCATTTTTTCGCAACAAATTGTGAAATGATAATTCATTATTAATAACTATAAATGTCACATTTAATTCACTGGAGTATTAAATTCTTATTTCTTATTTTTACTCATTTAATTGATTCTTATTTATTTATTTTTAGACTTTTACAAAAACTTGCAATAACTTATGAAATAATTAACATTTTTTAATGTCCTCAAGCTCATTTTAAAGATAAACGTCCATAGTATTTCATGAATGTATGAACAGAACTCTCTAATTTTTTCTCTGGATTTTGCCAAAGACTGAACTTAGAACAAAAAAGTTGTAAAATTTCAAATAAAGCGAAAACTCTGAAAAATTAATTGTAAAAATATAGAAATTAATATTCCTATGTATTCTAAAAAAATTTATTAAAATGTAGTATAGACTGATTTTAAATATTAAAAAATGTTATTTATTTTGTAAGATATTGCAATTTTTAGGACCATTCGAAAAATGCACTATTTTTTCATTAGTTTCCTACAGAATAAACAAAATCACTTCACCTTGGCTTATTTTACGCAGAATTTTGTTAGCTTTCGTATTATTTTGTGAAAAAATTTTTATTTCCTCATATTCCTGGCCGGTACTGTATTAAGAATTAAATTTGTCATTTTCGAATTTAAAATTTTTGTTGCAGCCGATTGGCTTGAGAGGTATTGTTGAACTTAAATCTCTGGGAGAAGATGGAAATCCTGTCGATGGACCTCGAGGAATTCTCAATTTAGAACAATTGCACAATGGTGTCAGAATTACTGGAACGATCAAAGGCTTAAGTCCAGGCTTGCATGGTTTTCATGTCCATGAAAAAGGAGATCTGAGCAAGGGTTGTACCTCTGCTGGAGCACATTTCAACCCATACATGGTAAATTAGAAAAACATTTTCTTATTTATTATACTTAAGATCCCTTCCAGAAATCCTTAGTTCAACTTTTCAGAGCCATAGTTTTCTTAATGGATAAATTAACAATTGGTTTGCGTTCACGCATCGTTTATCGTAAACAAATTTATAAGAACTATAAAAAATTTCTAGGAAAAGTAAAAAATGTAACCGTTTTTTTTATACATCAGAAATTAAAAAACGAGTTGATTGACGTTTTAGTGAAAATAGAATTCAAATAGAGGCTTCCACTTAAGTGGCGTCATGAACGGAAGAGGATGGTTCTGCTGATGATGTAATATTTAAAAGACCGCTTATACAGCTCATAGCTTTATTTTATAATTATGTGATGCCATGTACTGCCGACCAAGTCTCATGTCAGATAAAAATCAATATCAATTAATTTGTTTGACAAGAAATTAAGTTTAATTAGAAAATTTTGTGGTTATTATAATTATAGTTGGGCAGTTTTGAAGTTAATCAATTTTTCAGAATATTTTTTTCGAAAATTATCGACTCTTTTGAACTGCTCTTTCCTCAAGTACTTACTATTATTTACATTTCTTTAATATTTATTTACTTTATTATTTACTTACTATTTACTTTACTATTAACAAAATATTTTTTATTTATTTGTCTCAAAAATTAAAGAAATGGAGTTTTTTTCACCTCCATGATTTTTTTTGTCACACTAAGAAAAATAGATATTGAAAAGGAAGGGAGATTAATATCTGAGCATTTAACTATGGGCCAGCCATCTAAGATATTAGGACATAATATCTAATTATCTAGATATTATAATATATTATCTTATAATATATTATCTCATAATATATTAAATCATAATATCTAGATATTACGCCCTAATATCTTAGATATTATCCATAGAGTTAAATATTCAAATATTAATTTCCTCTCATTTTCAATATCTATTTTTTTCAGTGCAGTTAGGCATTTTCCGTTGGAGTTTTTTTTATCTAAATAAATGATTTGGTTGAATGACACAATTTTTCTTCCGGTAGGTGCATCATGGCGCACCCAACGATCCATTACGCCACGTCGGTGACCTGGGTAACATTCAGGTTGGCGAGGATGGAGTTGCACAGGTCGATGGCATTGACCACTACTTGACTCTAATGGGTGTACGTGGTGCCGTTGGAAGAGCAATAGTTGTTCATGAAAAAGAAGATGATCTTGGACGCGGAAGAACCGAAGATAGTCTCAAAACCGGCTCGGCTGGTGCTCGTCTCGCCTGTGGTGTCGTAGGATTTGCTTAAGACTTATGCAGTCAAAAAACAAAAAATATAGCATGTTTATAAATATATTTGGTATCGGCCTTTTTTTATCTAATATTTATATTCTGTTTATCATACTTACTCCAAACCTGCTCAAGTGAATTCTAACTTAATTTTGTATTTTGAGTTATAAGTTTTTTAATAAATATTTTTTATGCAATTTGACATTATTTATTATATATATAAAAAAAAGGCTTTTTTGAAAAGTCAAAACCCTTTTGGATTTTCTCAAAATTTAGGAATGTTTGTAGTTTTGTAGAAAATTTTGTACTTTTTTTTCTGAAAACTTGGGCTAGACAAAATTTAAAAAATTATTCTAGTCCATGAGAGACAGGCATAATACGGACCCACTGGTTTCGATATGCCGTAAAGGTAATGTCTTTCGTGAAAAAATGACTAAGAAGTCAATGTAAAAAGTTTCCATCCTTACCATTCGAAATGGAAAAAATATAATTTAGGAAAAATATTGAAGGTTGCTCTTTAGACAAACTGGATCGGATGATTGTAATGTTGCTTTAAAAGTTTTGAAGTTTAAAACACACTTAAAAAAATTTCTGGTTAAATTAACCAGAATTCTGGGTCAATATGCCCTTACTATTTTTTCTGGTTAAAGTAATCAGAATTTTGATTGTTTTAATAAGAATTTCTGGTTAGTTTAACTATAATTCTGGTTACTCTAACCAGAAAAAATTGTAAGAGCATATTTAATCAGAATTCTGGATAATTTAACCAGACATTTTTTTGAGTGCATAAAAAAAATCGAAAAATCATCTTTGTCTTTAAAGAAATTTTTTATTCGCAGTAAGAAGTGAATGAAAAACTATTACGCTATCATTTAGTACATCCGTTAGTGATACATGAAAAAAAATTGAGACAATTTTACATTTATACATTTTTATTTATAATTTTTAAACGAAGTCGTCTAAAATTTTGAAACTTTCTTAAATTGTGCCCTGATGTGAGTACTTTGCTCAGATATCTTTGGAAAAAATCAATTAATCACATGATATGTGAAAAATGATAGGGTCTTAAAATGGTCAACTTTTTCCTTATCAAGTTTTTTATGCTCCTTTGAAACCAATGAGAGAAACAAAGAAATTATAAAAACTGGTAAAGCTATGTATTTCGATTTTTGGAAAAAATGAAACTTGAGATTTTCTTCAAACAAAACAAGAATAAAAACTAGTAAAGCTGTTCCGATTTTTAGGTGAGTTGGGAGATAATATAGTTTACCTACCATAAATTTTGAAACTGGATTGCATCTACATACTAATATTTCAAAAAACAAAAAATTCTATTTTCCGTATTGTTCTCGCATTTATTGTATTCTAGAAATAAACAAAATTTCTTTTCTCTTAAAATACAAATACAATCCAGTTTTAAAATTTTTGGTATGTAGACTATATTATCAACCAATACACCTGAAAATTTCAGCACAAAAAAAAGTAGCTGTTTGAAGAAAGTTTCGTGTTTTATTTTTTCAAAAAATCGAAATAGCTTGACCAGTTCTTATTCCTTCTTTGTTGTTCTGTCGGTTTTGAAGCAAAAATGTAAAACAATTTTTTTCTCTCGAAAAATAAAAAATACCAAATGGGAAATTTATTTCCAAAATTAATTCCTCAATATTTCAGAGAATAAAAAGGTGGGGCTTTTGAGAAATTTTTTTTGTTTTTCCCGAAAATCGAAATAACTATACCATTTTTTATTATTTTTAATTTTCTTCATGGATTTCAAAAGAGTGAGAAAAATGTGACAAACTGGAATAAGAAAAATCTTAATATCTCAAAAATTGAAAAAATGGCAAGGTTTTAAAAGTAAAATTTGCAAAAGACTATTTTTTTCCTTAAAATTTTTAAATATTCGTAAAAAATCTAAATAGATCGCTATGTTAATTTAAAAAAATATGTGTTTCCTTACTTTCTACGTACAAACACACATTTCATTGGCAACCCAATTCTGAACATGTCACTCGTCGGCCTGCATGTTTTGAAATGGATTCGGTCTTATTTATGTTTGTGACGTCTATAGACAATTAAAAATTATAGTTCTTTTTCTAATAGTTAGAAATTTCTATTCGCCATGATTTTTTTAAACATAATATTGGTAGCAGAATTTGTTGCTCAGATGTTCATATACAAAAAAAAATTAAAATGTCAAAATTTTTTTGACATTTATACATACGTTCAATAACATTATTTGACAAGAAAAAGTGCGCTCATCACTACTTTGGTCTCAAAAACTATCTATCATGACAAATTTTTGAGAAAATAAGTGTTAAAATCATTTTAAAAAGCAAATTTTTCAGTAATTTTTAAATAATCCTAACTTAACAACCTGAACTGTTGGATATTTTAAAAAGGGTAAAACTTAAACCTTGTACTTTTAAAGTTCTAAGTCGGTAATTAATTTTCAATCAACTTGTTTGAAAAAAGGAGCTTTTAACGTTAAGAAAAACATTCTTTCTTGTTTATAATAGCGATATTTAGAGAAGGGTTTATCTACTAATCTCAAACTTGCAGAAAACTTGCACAACATATATTAAAATCTAAAAGTCTACACATTTTTAAAAATTTTTTTGCAACCTTGAAGGGACGAAAAGCTTCAGTTTTATAGAAAAAAGACGAAATTTTGGGTTAATTTTCTTAACATTTAAACATTTTAATTTTTTTATTAGTAGAAGAACATCCGAGCAACAAAGTCTGCTGGCAATATTATCTTTAAAAAAAAATTTCACATAAAACCAATACCTTCTCATATGATGATGAGAATGTAAATTTTTTTTTCAAATTTGAAGGGTAGCAATGCAAAACGAAGTAAGGGACATTTTTCCGAAAATGATTTTTTTTTACTATAAAATTCTTAGAAAATCAAATGCACATCGTGTTTAAAGGATTTGTTCGAAATCGCATTTTTTATAGTAGCAATCTGCAGTTATAAAAAGCTGGTTTTGTAAAAGGTTTTGCAAAAAGATTTGCGCGTGCGCAGTGATAATGAAAAAATGTATTATTTTATTATCTGGAATTCTGAGACCTTTTTCTATTCATATTTCTCGATATTCCTGTTCTCAGATTTTATTTACTACCTAAAATGAACATATCTTTTAATCTTTCACGAACAAAAACAATTTAAATTATATTTTAGTCTTTATTCTGTAAAGTCGAGTACGAATAAAATTCTAACATAAACGATCGATTTTTATATTCATTAAAAATAAGACTTTGTGATCAAACTGTTTTTTAGGTATTCTATTCAGTAAAACCATTGATTGAATAACTTCATGTTTCAACAAAAATATATGTAAATTCTATTACTTTTCACTAAATAAAAGCGGAAAATCGTTTGTCATTCTGCGACACCGTCTCACTAAAACTTGATTATCTCAGAATTGAATAACTTTTTTCAATCAAACTTTTCTTTCGTGTTCAACAACGCTATATCACGGGGACGTATCACCAATTTTTAAAAAAAATTGAAAATTAGATTTTTCATCATGATTTGAAGCCACTTTTCAAAATCCGTGAAATTCAAACCTCAAAATTAAAACTTAATTTTCTCGGAACTAAATTACTTTTCTTGATCAAACTTTTTTCCATCTGTTCATCCACTTAACATCTCAGGAATGGTTCACCAGATTTTTTAAATTGTGTATTAATTTTTTATTGCTTGCTCAAGTCAACTCGGACACCGCCAAAAAAAAGTGTCGGCGGGACATGGTCAATTTGGGACTATATTTTCTCATAGCTGGAAGCATATTTCCAATCAAACTTTTTTGGTGTCGATTCAGCAATACTTCAGCCCGGGAGCAGACTTTTGTTTTTTTAAATTACGAATTATATTTTACACAAAACACAACGTTTTTTCGTCCTGTAAAATTGCCATTTTGTCCCTTACCTAGTTTTGCATTGCCACCCTTCATTTCTTTACATATTTCTAAAAGATGTACTAAATGATAGTGCAAATAATTGTCTATTCACTTCTTGCCATAAATAAAAAAATTGCTTTAAAGAAGACCATTTGTCGACTTTTTTCAAGTTTTAAACTTAAAAATTTTTGAGGCACCACTTAGAATCATCTGATGTAGTTCTCCTAAGGGACAAACTTCATTATTTGTTCTAAATTTTGAAAAAACCAAAAGCGTTTTAACTTTTCAAAAAAAACTTTTTTTGGACCTCCCTAAAACAGAATAATATCTTTATTATTTGCTTTCTTTGATCCTATGGCTCTTATTATTTTTCTTAAATTAAATTGAATGTAAAGAATATTAATATCATGTTTTATATTAATACTATGTTTTATATTTTATATGCACAAAAATTTAGCTTATACAATTGCTACCAGAGAAATGCTCGTTTTGTGTAATAGGCATTATAAGCAACAATAAAAATGAGGTTTCAACGCAATTTTGTAATTAAGTGAATGATTCTATTAGTGTATATATATATATATATATATATATATATAAAATAAATAATGGTGAAAGAAGGTAATTTTTCTATCCTGGCAGGGCGGCCCTGAAATGACCTACAACCCCAGGGGTTCGTGGAACTCAGGATTATTATCGAGCACTTCTACAAATGAAGGCCAGTCACAAACTTGACTGGCATCGATCATTCATAAATACTATATGGTTAGGGTGTGACGTTTCACACATTTATATTTTTCCCTGATCACAATGTGGTATTATTTGCTCAATTATTTAATTTTTTCTAACAAAAATAAAATACCAAATAACTATTTATTTATTTTCTTCTTCGAACTCAACGTCATCTAAATTGATAGGTAATCACATCTTAGAAAAGGCTTTGAAAGTCTTTTAAATAAAATAAAAAAATTGAACTTGTATTCTATAGAAAAATTTTATTAAAGTAGGAATATATATTTACATTTTTTGTAAGTATTTCCTGTGTTTCAGTATTTAAATTATAAAAATTATAAGTTTCATGAATTTAAAACATTTTTTAATTTGGTTTATTGGGCCTTTGTCATCTGTTTGATTGATGTGGGATTGAGGATTGTGAAAATAGAACAAATGGAAAAGGCTGATCGCCACATTCTGATTTTGAGGCAATTCTTTCACCCATCTCTTCGAGGGCTTGTCGCATCTTTAGCAGGATTTCCGGTGATGATCGTCGTCTGATGCATGGGGCATCCGGTCTGTGGTGGAAGTCATCCCGTCGGGGCGGTACCGGTGTTGCAAACGTTTGTGGCTGGAAATGCACTGCGGACATTGAACCATTACTATTATTCTCTGATCTATGCCTATATACGTCAATTTATTATTATTTCAAAACGCAATTGTTTTATTATCACTTGCAAGGCATGTTTTTATAATTTTATATCTTTTTCTTAGTTTACTAAGGGAAAAGTGACTAAATATATTACGAAAGAAATACAACAACACAGGTTTATGTTGTATGATATTCACATGCTTTTCACAAAATAATAATTATATTTAATTGAATATAACTTTCACGTTGTTAAAAGTTATAATGATACACTACCATTTTAAATGAAATTCGCGTATGTACATTGTACATGTAATATTTTTCAATTTACAAGAGAAATATGTATCAATAATAAATTATCATATACGATACAAAGAAATTTGTAACAAAAATGAATAAATGAAATATAACAAATGGAATTGAAAATACAAAATATTCTTGTAAATAAGGTTTCTTATATTCTTCAAAGATTTCAAGAAAAGGTAAATTTACTAGGAACATCTTCTTCATAATCTGATATTTCATCCAGATTTAAATCGTCAATGTCTATGTTACGTCGGACACACTGAAGTACTAAATGCAAGCAATCAAGAATCAGTTTTCTTGAAGACCTCCACATAATAATATTGGGACATTTTGAAGCTGATTTCTAAATTCTTTTTTTATGTTCATTTCATTATTTTTAATTTAGCAGACCATAGGATAAAATTGAATTTTTGTCCAGACATGATTGGTTATGTATTTTGGTGAAGTAACTTGAAACAACTTGAAACTTGCTACTTGTCAAAAACGATATGGAACATTTTTCAACTACAGTTTTAAACAATTCTAAAGCACGCCTCCTCAGAACTAAGTTTCTCTTAAATG
Source organism: Euceroptres primus (assembly GCA_037177015.1). Taxonomy (NCBI): domain Eukaryota; kingdom Metazoa; phylum Arthropoda; class Insecta; order Hymenoptera; family Figitidae; genus Euceroptres; species Euceroptres primus. Next base: position 8,838 of record JBAGKK010187937.1, on the reverse strand, counting down.
AGCACCAGAAATTATGTTTTGGGGATGCTTCCTGAGTATTTTTACCGAATATAAAAAAACTTGTTAGGCCTTTTTTTAAAGTAATTCGATATTTGTTGATTTTTGATCAATTTACGTGATTTTTTTCAAAAGGAACAAGAAATAAGTAATGTTTTCTCTGCTAAAAACCTTTAATTTTCGTCCAAAAAAATTTCCTGTGTGATTAATATTGATTGACTTTCCGATCCATTTTAGATTTTGAAAAATGTGTGGAAGACATCAGTTTTTTTAATATTCTACGATTTTGGTACATTTTACGTAAAAATTCTAAGAAGTAAAAAGAAAGTTAAAAAATTTTCGAAGAATTTAAAAAAAAGAAGAATGTTCTAACATAAATAGTTCAGAAGTAATGACCTCTTAAAGTGATTTTTCAGTGAAAAAAACTTTAAATCTTTTTCTTTTAGCATAATTTAATCTTGTTCCCCTACATCCTACATGAAAGTTGTATCAAGATGAATTAAAGTAGATTAAATTATCTTTAAAACTGAAAAAAATTAATTCTAGCTCTTATAGAACAGAAGTAATCTCTTATAGGAGGCTGCTTTTTTGTGGAACTTTATTATAGATCGCATTTTTTATTAAAAACTTATTTTTATTAAAAACTTATTGCATCAGCACTTTTCACTATTTTCTTTAACTCCTGTTCTTGAGAAAGCAAATTGACAGAACACTGAAAAAAAATTTTAGCTGGATTTCGGCTTTTAACGAAATACAGCAGTGTTACCTAAATATATAGCTGTTTCAGTTAACTTTTACCATTTAAAAATTTTGTAGATAGAAAAATTAAGCTAAAACAGTTATATATTTGGGTGACACAATTATATTTTCTTAGAAGACAAAATCCAGCTGTACGTTTAACTGGAACGGCTAAAACATTTTTTTCAGTGAAGTAAAAGTTTAAAACCATCATTTAGGGAAAACTTATAAATGATTTATTGTTACTATATAGAAAAATTATAAATTATTTATCGTTACTATATACACTCCCGACACGAGGGGCTTCTCACTGTGAAATCTCAGATTGCTACGCGGGAAGTCTTAAGAGAACTCTGGAAGAACTCTTTTGGAAATCTCAGCAATCTCGGAAATCTTTCGCCAAGTGTGACAGAATTTACACTGTCTATAGTTGTCTACACCAACGAGGCGTGTATCAGAGCATGTTGTTTTTTAGGTATCTTTTGTTTTTAGGTTATGTCAACCTAAAATTGTGTAATTTATTGTAATCCGATCGTTGCCTAGTTCAGCTGACTTGTTTCCTGAGACTTGTTTCTCACTTGTTTCTCGAGGAGAGCTGTGATCGCGAGAAGTGTCAGTAATCTCGGAAATCCCAGAAATCTCAACGAAATCTTAGAACTCTCTTTAAGAATTCGATAAGGACTGCCGCATTCACGGTTTTATGATTTCTAGATTTCTTAGTGAGGAGCCTCTCGACCTGGCAAAAAGTTTGGGTACATTGATATTTTTCAAAAATTGTAAACGAATGTGATATCTTAAATACAACTTCTTAACAATTTTTAACGATATTTTCTTAAAATGTATTAAAATCTGCGTCGAATGACCCCTATTTGAATTGTTTTCGATCACTATGTAAGAAAATATCTATAAAAAACAAAGTTTTTTGCTAATTTCTTAAATTACCAATATCTCCGAAATTATTTCACATTTTTTAAGTTTCTAGGGGTCATTTTAAAGAAATTCTGCACTTTGTATTGAAATCATCTACAGATTTTTTGGAGCACTTTAATAGATTTGGCAAAGAGTTAAATGTGATAAAAAATAATCTGGAAATTTTCAAGAACGGTTTCATTATTCAAAATTATTTTTAAAAATCAAAGCTGAAGTGATTTGATAATAAATTCTGGAAAAATTATAGAATCTCCAGTTATTAAATTTTATTACCGTTTATTACGACAGTAATCATTCTTCAAATTTTTCAGGTTATTTGCCAAATCTATACAAGGACACCAACAAATATATAGATGATTTTAGTAGAAAGTGCAGGATTTCCCCATTAAAATGAGCCCTAGAAAATTAAAAAATGTGAAATAATTTTGGAGATATTGGTAATTTAAGAAATTTGCAAAAAACCTTGTTTTTATAGATATTTTCTTACAGAATGATCGAAAACAATTCAATTAGGGGTCATTGAGCGCAGATTTAAATACATTTTAAGGATACATCGTTAAAAATTGTTAAGAAGTTGTATTTAAGATATCACATTCGTTTGAAATTTTTGAAAAATATCAATGTTCCCAAACTTTCTATCGGGGGTGTAGTAACAATAAATAATTTATAAGTTTTCTCTAAATGATGCTTTTAAACCTTTACTTCTGAAAATTTGCTTTCCCGAGTACAAGAGATAAATAAAATAGTGAAAAGTGCTAATGCAATATATACAAAATAAGTTTTTAATAAAAAACGCGATATATAATAAAGTTCCACAAAAAGCAGCCTGTTATAAGAGACTATAACTTCTGTTCAATAAAAGCTAGAATTAATTTTTCAGTTTTAAACATAATTTAATCTACTTTAATTCTTCTTGATACAACTTTCATGTAGGATATACATGGGACAAGATACTATGCGAAAAGAAAAAGATTTAAAGTTTTTTTCACTGAAAAATCACTTTAAGAGATCATAACTTCTGAACTATTTATGTTAGAACATTCTTCTTTTTTTTTAAAATTCTTCGAAAATTTTTGAGATTTCTTTTTACTTCTTAGAATTTTTTCGTAAAATGCACTAGAATCGTAGAATATTAAAGAAACTGATGTCTTCCACACATTTTTCAAAATCTGAAAAGGATCGGAATGTTAAGAACTTTTTTTGGACGCAAAATTAAAGGTTTTTAGCAGAGAAAACGTTGCTTATTACTTGTTTCTTTAAAAAAAATCACATAAATTGATCAAAAAATTGATCAAAAATTTCTGGTTCTCAGGAGGCGTGTAAAAAGATTTAAAAGATTTTATAGTACCTATGTAATTCATTTATAAGTTTAGCTTTACGCATTATCTAAAATAAAATAAAACTTTTTAAAATAGAAATAACAATAAAAGTACTTATAATTTTGACGTAGACTATAATTTTTTGTTTATTAATTCTAATAATAATTAGTTTAAATAACCTCCGATATTTGCAGGTTTGAAAATATTTTTCGAGACATCAAAATCATTCCCAACTGCTCACATTTCCAAATGGTAAAGTGAAAAATGGTAAACAAAAAACAAAACATAAAATCAATGTAATTCAATAAAAAATAAATAAAAAATAATTTTAAAATATACAAAGATGATAAATAAGAAAAGAGGTCAGTAATAAAATACTAAACTGTACAGGAATGAAAATCAATCAAAATATATTTACATATTTATATTTGCTTAGCACAAAAACACAATTCTTCAAAGAGAATATCATACAATCTGAGTGAAAAAACTTAAAGAATTTTCATATAATTAAGCATCTATTTTATTCTTCGGTGCAAGTTAAATACAGATCTGAAGGTAAATTGCGAAAAGATTATCGTCTATGATTGCAAAATAAATTATATGCTGTCTCAGCTTACTGAAGAGCAGTTCATTACGAAATTTCGTGTAACTCTTCTGCAAATACGATGCATTATTGTGACTATCATTGTTTGAGGTGGGGCATATTGTCAAATCAAAATAAGAACCCTAAATATTGGTTCTAGAATTTTTGCAACTTTCATAACAAAAAAATTAGGAAATTTCTAATATCGAAGTGTCAGATATAATAAACAATTCCCCAGATTAAAATTTTGTAATAATGAAGGATATCCCTTTTTTGGGCAACTTTGCCTAAGAAAGGACGATATTTTTCATTATTTAAGTTACTTTAGGTTTTTATTTTTCATTACTTTTTTTCCAAAAAGTGGCAGTTTGGAATTTTTCCAATAGTTGTTTTTTTTCTAAGTTTATTGCTTTACTGATATTTTTAATTGATGTTGCCGGATAGCAAACGTTAATTTGTAACTTAGAAACTTGGTGCAACAATTCCCCACAAAGAAAGGAGGAAATTCTTAATAATTATTGAGAAAGTCCTGATTTTATTTCATTTGCCACTTTTTCCAAAAAGTGGAAATTTGGCATTTTTGCAGCAATTATTAATTTTTCTGTTTTCTTGTTTGCATCAATCAGACAAGAAAATGTTTAACTGTTTAATTATCGAACATAATTATTTTTCTTACAATTCAAAATTTTCCATGAACTCTAATAAAAACTAAAGTTCATGCATCGCTTTTTAAAAATTATTTTATCATTTAGACTCTATTATTCAATTAAAATTGTATTTTTAATTGGTTTTGACATTTTTAATACTGTAAAATTATTAATCATAATAATTTTCATGTTTTTTTAATTTAATTAAAATGTTTTATTGCTTTTTAGAAGTAATTTAATTTTTATTGATTTTAAATGCTTCCCGCTTGTGTTGCTTTGTAGTACAGGTATTAAGCGCTAGAGGCAGCACCTTCCGGTGCAGGTGCAGGTGCAGTTTCCCGCGTTAACAGTTTACGTTGTTGATGTGTGATTGATGTAATTTCGAGAATGGCAGGAGAAAATAATGTTGACGAGCTGATGGACGTTGAAATCACACCATCGACAAGTAAAAGTGATGAATCCAAAATTAGTTACTCTCAAAAATCATCTAACACACCATGGTAAACAGTACTTTTACTTCTTTAACCGTTAGAAACTAAAATTTTTAGGTTAGGAAGTGTCAACAATTGATATATTTTGTATTTCTTTTTATCAATATCGGTATGTAAACAGTTTTTTTTATCTTTGAATAAATTTTATTTTTAAACATCCGTCCAAATAGTAAGTATCTTTTACATAAGGGTGAGGAATTCCTAATTTTTTAGGTTAGAAAGTGTCAAGAATTGCAATCTTTTGTATTTTTTATCAATATGGGTATTTAAACAGTTTTTTTGTCTTTGAATAAATTTTATTTTTAAAAATTCGTCCAAATAGTAAGTATCTTTTACATAAAGGTTGAAAGGAACAGTTTTTCAGTATTTGAAAATATACACAACTATACTTTAGTGATTTTTTAGAGCATATTAGCTATTTAATATTTCTAAAATGTTAGTTTTAAGATAATGTATTGCTAATCTAATAATGTTTTTTAATTATGCAATGGAAAAAGCACATTTTTGAAATTATTTGGTAGTTCAAAATAACGTGATTTTAATTTTAATTTATATTAAATCATTATTCAAGATTGTTTTGTAAACCTTGAATGCTTTTTGGAGTATTATTTATATTATAATTATAATTTTTAAACTGGCATTGCTAAGCAATGTTTCTAAAAGGTTAGTTTTAAGAAAATGATGCTAATCTAATGATGTTTTAATTATACAATGGAAAAAGCACATTTTTAAAATTATTTAATAGTTCAAAATAACGTGATTTTATTTTAATTTATTTAAAATCATTATTCAGGATTATTTCGTAAACCTTGATTGCTTTTTGGAGTATTATTTATATTATAATTATAATATTTAAACTGGCATTGCTAAGCAATGTTTCTAAAATGGTAGTTTTAAGAAAATGATGCTAATCTAATGATGTTTTTATTATACAATGGAAAAAGCACATTTTAAAAATTATTTGTTAGTTCAAAATAACGTGATTTTAATTTTAATTTATTTTAAATCATTATTCAAGATTATTTTGTAAACCTTGAGTGCTTTTTGGAGTATTATTTATATTATAATTATAATTCTTAAACTGGCATTTCTAAAAGAAATTCAAAATACGTCCTGGATGTTTTAAAATAATTGACCTTAGTCTGAATTTTTCACATCATATAATGCAGAATTTAAATGAAAAGAATTTAAGAATTGAAAAACTGTAATTTTTCAATGCTTAAATGATTCAAAGTCTGAAGTTTGAACACTTTAAAAAAAAATATATTTCAATAATATGAATTTTTATAAGTTGAATTACTCCTGAATTCTTTTCAGTTAACCAAAAACTTATATTATGTTAAGCAATAATGACTCGTTGAATCAAGATACCGTGGTGATTGCTTTAATATTTTTTCTCATTATGATTGAAAAATGATAAACTTCATATTGACTAGGATCGAAAAGTATCGTCCCCAAGTATTTAGCGACATTGTTGGAAACGAAGATACAGTCTCTCGATTGGCGGTTTTCGCTCAACATGGAAATGCTCCAAACATTATTATTGCGGGCCCACCAGGTGTGGGAAAAACTACCACCATTCTCTGCCTAGCCCGCATTTTATTGGGGCCTACTTTCAAGGAAGCTGTGCTTGAACTAAATGCTTCTAACGACAGAGGCATCGATGTTGTCAGAAATAAAATTAAAATGTTCGCCCAAAAAAAGGTTAGCAGTTGTACTTAAGAGCATGAATTATTTGCATTCTTTATACTTCATAAAATAATTAATTAAATAATTATCAAAGGCCTTGATAGTTCTATCTCGATTCAAGAAGCTTGCAAATAGAATTGTTCAATTATTAATTTATTTTGATGATGTAACAATTGATTACTGGGACAATTGTGATGAAAAATAAAATAAGCGTCTTGCAGTTTGAATAAATTATTCATGAATTTCACATTCTTGAAATCAGGTCAACCTTCCGAAGGGTAAACATAAAATAATTATCCTCGATGAAGCAGACAGTATGACCGATGGGGCACAACAGGCTTTGCGTAGAACAATGGAAATATTCAGTCACACTACTAGGTTTGCCTTGGCTTGTAACAATAGTGAAAAAATTATTGAACCAATTCAGTCCAGATGTGCTATGTTGCGATATGGAAAGTTAACCGATGCACAAGTTCTAGCGAAAGTCATCGAAGTTTGCAATAAAGAGGCAGTAAGTCATACACTAAATAAACTTACAGTCAAACTGAAAATATTAACAAACCTCCAAATTTTTAAATGCGTACAATTATCGAAACTTTATTGTTTGTCACAGATTTCACACACAGATGATGGCTTGGAAGCGATAGTCTTCACAGCACAAGGTGACATGAGGCAAGCTTTGAATAACTTGCAGTCTACTCATAATGGTTTTGGACATGTAAACAGCGAAAATGTATTCAAAGTATGTGATGAACCACATCCCTTGCTGGTCAAAGAAATGCTCGAGCTTTGCACAAAAGGCGATATTACAAAAGCCTATAGTGTAAGTAATTTTTTTCGATATTTTTTGATTATTTTAATTTTAATCAAAATACTTTACACCAACTTTTTCCTTAAAGGTAATGCATCAGTTGTGGAAAATGGGATATTCTGCTGAAGATCTTATCAGTAACATATTCAGGGTTTCTAAAAATCTCGGAATCGATGAGCCTTTGAAGCTAGACTTTATTAAGGTAAAATTTACACATTTATGTTGAAGTGGAATTTAAATTATTTATTTACAAACAAATCTACAAATGAATTTTTGTTTCAGGAAATTGGTGAGACGCATTTAGGAATTGTGGATGGTACGAGCAGTCTTTTACAGATGAATAGCCTGTTAGCTCGCTTGTGTCGCAGGGTGTTGAAAACTTAAGTTTTTAATAGAGCTAATTATATTTAAATAAATCCATTCATTTATTTGTACAAAATTGTTTTGATTTTATAAATTCTCAAATCTGGTTTCAGTTCAAATTTTAACAGACAATGAAATGCACTATTTGAAAAAGAATTCTTGTCTATGAACTTTTCTGAAATATGTGTCCTGCAAAAGTTAAAATAAATTTTTAACGGATGCAAACTTTCGAATCTAAAAATCTAAAAAGAGCCAGCCAGATAATCAGTATTAATGAAACTAGAAAGCGCTTAAATATTTATCAATACTGCCGTTATGATTTAAAAAGTGGGTATCTACTTTTGAAGACGAATCGAAAAATTAAACAAAACTCGTTTGTACTTGTTCTGTCCAATGTATGCTATTTTTTATGTGGACCTGCTCTTTTCATTAGTGCAAAAAAATTGCAAATTTTGATTGCTTATATACGAAACTATATACGTCGCTCTCTCAAACGTGAAATCTCCGAAAAAACCTGTTCAAAAACCGTATCTACGCAGATACGGTATTTAAACAGGATGGAGGCGCTGAGAACGCCGAGTTTCCTTGGGAAGGACGAGGCTATGTACAAATTTTTACTTCAATAAATCAATGAAAGCGAATATGGGAAACGATCTTCACGTATCATTTTTAGATTGCTTAAATCTCTAATCAATTAAAAAGTCATATGTGGTCGAGTGAAAAATGCACAATTTTTGGTGGGATCGAGAATACCGATTAATCGATATACTGGGTCGGTGATTATCGATTTTTTTAAATTGGCACATTTTACAAAATTAATCATTTTATAATCCGTACACTTTTCTGAAATATGTGTCCTGCAAAAGTTAAAATAAATTTTTAACGGATGCAAACTTTCGAATGAAAATTTTTAAGGATTACATATCTATATATCTTAATCAATATGGATTAATGATTTCGTAAAATTTTTTTGACACAGTGTGCGTAAAATGCGTTTTTACACATCCATATTAGTGCGCAAACACACCCACTAATATGGGTGTGTAAAAACGCATTTTACGTCACTGTCACTGTCAAAAAATATCGTATACAACTCGTGCGTACGATTTACCCACTTGTGGTGATCGCATGTGAAAAACCGCATTTTACGCACATGTTGCATAATATACTATTCTAGTGGAGGGATAATTTAAAAAAAAAGATTTGGTAGAACTAGGATATGATTATAATGAGTGGATGGATGATGCACAGGATAGAGACGCGTGGCGGT
>JBAGKK010187727.1:0-22896 GCA_037177015.1 Euceroptres primus | reverse complement strand
AAGAGAACTTTAATCGAATTGAAATATTATTTTATTTAACCTCGATTCCTAGACTGTATTTATCCCATAATCCTATAATTTGTATTTTTAAAAACTGGAAATGGTAGCAATAATAAAATGTATTACATAAATTCCACTTCTTCAGTTGGGGTTGACTTTTTGGGAGTAAAAACCCCTAACATATATCACTTTATATTTCAAAAGCACATACGGCGTTTGAAACTATATAATATAAGTGCTTGTTAATACTGAAACAGATTAAAAGTTTACGTACTTTTATTAGGGGTAGTTATCTAGGCGTTAACCCCTAAAAAAATTTTTTTATCGCAGTAATTCAAATTTTACCGATACGCAACCTGTCTACTCTAAAATATGTAACGTACGAAAGAAACTCTCATTTTCTATTGTTGATAAAGTTTTGCAGGCGGTTTAGCGGACCGGGAAATCGGAGAAAACCCGGGAATTTTATTAATTATCGGGATTATACTTATATTTTATTTTTTTATTCAAATTTTAATATCATTTAAGCAACACGAGACTGCATAATTTAAAAAATACTCTCGAATCCCGGTTTAATATGGGTTTTGGTTGTTGCCGATCTTAAACCGGGATAGTTTTTGAGCGCCTCTGAACACAAACAGTCAGGGCCGTGAGAACCACTTTCAGTCGGAATAATATGAATTATGTAACTGAATTACACTAAAGTGTATGTTTAAGACGACTCCGGATTCGGCGTTTCAGGAATTTGTTTCTGGGTGAGGAGTCCAAGGGGACAAGAAAGCCGAGTTCAGAGCTCAGCAGTGTTGCTCAAGTAGCGTAGCAACAAAGTGCGCAGTAGTGACGCAGTAGTCTACGCGGAGAATACCATCGGCTCGCATCAGTTCGTTTTCAGTGTTTTGGTTATGCGTTATGTGTAATAATTCATAAATAATAACTAAATAAAACTTAACAGTAAAGTAAACGTTAAAGTAAACTTATATTTTAAAAATATTGTTCACTCGTGACAAAAATCAAACAGAAATAGTTCATACGGCCCTGACTTGTTTACGTTCAGAGAGACCTCGATTTACGCGAAGGCCATTCAGGAGATCCCCGAAATCCTCCATAAATCAAGATTTCAGTGTATGTACGCATGTAAATTTTTTTACGATAAGGGATGAAAATTCTTAAACGACGATGAAGAATTAATGAAAAAAGAATTTTCAACGTGTTTTCAAAAGTAAATGTAAAAGGCGAATTGATACTGCTCGCTCTGTTGCTGCGGTACTGCTTGACTACTACTCGACGACGGTAATCCCCCTCTACCCTCCGACCCACGCAAATACGGAGTGCCAACGAAATTCTAGGAACATCGTAAACTGGGATTCAAGTGTATTTATGTGTTACGAAAGTTTTAAAACCTTTACTTTCGATTAATATTTATTACTTTAGTCTGTGATTAAAGATAAGTTTGGCATGTGTAAATAAATAATTATTTTCTTTACGATATAAAATGTATATAATGTTAAAATTCCCGTTTCTATGTATAAGTTCACTTTAAAAAATCACAAAAAGACATTTTTAACTTGATCGGGGGAAAAAAAAATTGACCTGGAAAAACCCAGGAATTTTTAATTGTCTGATAGCTAGACACCCTGTTTTGAGATCAATGAACCCCTACTCGAAATACTGTTTTCTAAATAAAGTAAATAATAATAATAATCATTACACAGTTTTCAAACAGTTTTGTAATTTATTAAAAATGCTTGCAATGATGAAATATTTTCAGTACAGTATTAATTTTTATTAGGCGTACATACTTAAGAGTAGTTCAAGATAGATCACACTTATTACGTGACTAGATCAAGAATATAATTATTGCATTACAAAAATGTAGCTTTTTGGATTAGTATAAATTGCACAATAGTACAAATATCAATTATTATGAAATTAAAAAAAAAGTATATACTATTAAATAAAAGAATATTATTGTACAATCAGAAACAGTAGTTAATTCATCTAATAATAATTTCTATATTGACAAAAATATGAGTATATACGTTCTGTTAATTTCTTAATTCACTTCTCTCCCGATTTAAGTCAGATTTCGGGTATGGTCTGCAATGGCCTTAGACTTAAAGCGGGAGTCTCTAAACGTAAACAAGTCAGGGCCGTATGAACTATTTCTGTTTGATTTTTGTTACGAGTGAAAAATATTGTTTAAATATAAGTTTAATTTAACGTTTACTTTAATTTTAAGTTTTATTTAGTTATTATTTATTAATTATTATACATAAAGCACAACCAAAACACTGAAAACGAACTGAAGTGAACTGACGAAATTATCCGCTTAGGATACTGCCCGCTTTGTGGCTTCGGTACTTGCGTAACTCCGCTGAGCTCCGAGCTTAGCTTTCCCGTCCCCTTGGACCCCACACTATCGGCAAAAATTCCTGGAACCCATATATCGGAGGTACACAAAGTGGAAAAACAGTGTAATTCTAAAAGCTACATTTTTGTAATGCAATATTTATATTCTTGATCTAGTTACGTAATGAGTGTGATCTATCTTGAATTACTCTTAAGTATGCACGCCTAATCAAAATTAATACTGTACTGAAAATGTTTCATTATTGCAAGCATTTTTAATAAATTATAAAACTGTTTGAAAACTGTGTAATGATTATTATTATTTACTTTATTCAGGAAACAGTATTTCGAGTAGGGGGTCATTGATCTCAAAACTTTATCAACAATAGAAAATGAGTTTCTTTCGTATGTTACATATTTTAGATTTTTTAGAGTAGCTAGGTTGCGTATCGGTAACATTTGAATTACTGCGATAAAAAAACTTATGTCCAAAAAATTTTTTTTAGGGATTGTTAACCCCTAGATAACTACCCCTAATAAAAGTACATACACTTTTAATCTGTTTTAGTATTTACAAGCACTTATATTATATAGTGAACGATGGATTTCAAACGCCGTATGTGCTTTTGAAATATAAAGTGATGTTAGGGGTTTTTACCCCCAAAAAGTCAACCCCAACTGCAGAATAATACATTTTATTATTGCTCCCATTTTCAGTTCTTAAAAATACAAATTGTTTATTTTTTTCTACGTTTATAATGAAAAACGCATGTTACATGTCAAATTTTGGGGGTGGTTTCGCCCCTTAAAAACCCGTATGGTCAGATAAGAAAGAATACATGTCATTTGGTTTTTTGAGTACTACAAAATATCTGAAAGCGAACAAAATCGGAGGGGGACACCTACCTAATGCTCTTTGTGAGAAAAATGGATTATAAAAACTGGATATTAAAAAAGAGGATATTAACCCGTAATGAAAAGTATATTATTAGCCCTTATAATCTATCATCTTTTTCTAGTATACGAAAATATTATCGAGTATAATCCATAAATGCTAAAACATCCATGCGTGCGCATCTTGATGAGTCTCGTGACTGTTATCGTGGATGTGGCATACCATATTTCACATCCACTCGCATCATAAAAAGCAATAAATGATAATTGCTTATTAGTGCTGAATCCAGACTTATTTTAATCTGGAAAATCAGTAAGTATAAAAATTATATTTGGCTTTCATTATAAGTCATTCGCGATAAGTATAAATATACCTAACCACTTGCGCGCGTGAAGGAGAAAGAATTTTAGGAGACTTGCAATGTAAGAAAAAAGTAATAAGAATCTGCACAAGAACTTATTTTCTAAATCAAAATCAATTAGGATTTATAATGTGTTGATTACAATGAGATCTGTAATGAATAAAGTTGGGAAAGTTAAATGTTTACCCTTATCTTTCTGATCTTCAAGTGTAATGCTAAAATCACGTATGTTTCACGCAATGCGCGGTTTTTAAAAATTTGTAAGATATACATTTTGTTAGAATACAAAATTAGTAGAAAATATTAAAGTATTTTATTAGACAATTTATGCAATGAATAATAATTTTTATTTACAGAAAAAAAACATGCATGAATTATAGAATCAGAATTTCGCATATTAGGAACTTGAAGATGCGTGCGCTCATTTTTAATATCTACAGATTACAGCTCTTAATAACCTAGATACCTATCGCATAGTTTAAATCCCAAGATTATACTTTTTATTATCCAGTAGAATCCAGTTTTCTCAGTGTACATTTCAATCTTATAAGAAAAATAGGGGGAAAAAGAACATGGATATAGATGAAAGATGTTTAAAGATATACAAAATCCTATTCCACTTTTTATGTAGGATGTACTCCTAAAAAGTTAGAAGAGAGAGAAAATGAATCTGTTTCCAATCTACCCAACTTAATTAAGTAAAATTGTGGATCAAGGTGCCGGTAAATAACCAAGTAACCCACCTTTCAATAACGAATGAACCAAAGTGTAACAATTATGAGTAATGATTTCCAAATTGATTTGTCGCAAGTTTAGCTAGTGATCGTACACAAAGGAACGGAATTCTGATTATTAGCAACCTGCGGACATCAGGACACTCGAACAATCATTGCCTCAAATTAGATTCACCTTCAGCAGTTCAGACGGTTCGAAACCCCTCAATTTGCGTTCTGCAGTTACTGCCAAATTGATTACAAGCCCAAACCCCTTAAAAATTTCTCAGAAAAGCTCGTTCATTTTTATTATTGGGCACCAATTCAATAAAAACTAAATATTCTTGCTTTTTTCGGACTCGCTAAGTTTATTGAAGGCAAAATTTAATAATGCATCTTGTAAAATAATTGCTCACTGTTACAGAAATATTCGATTGGATTTTTAATAACAGTAGAGTGAGGTATACAAAAAGAATGTCTAAATTTTCAATCTCATGTAATTGAAAATTTAATAACGGGGAAATTAAAAAAGTCGAGAGCATGAACAGGGTGTCTACTCAAATCCTGAAAAAAATTCCCTGACTTTTCCAAGTTTTTTCCAAGTATTTCTAGATTTTTCCAGGTATCATTTTTTGGCCATTCAAGTAGGGAATACGGAACTTGATAACACCTCCGCCCCCTATTAAAGCATTATCTAATAATTGAGTAACCTCATTTGTTATCCACATGTGAATGTTTAAATTATAATTATTTAAATTTAATAAATTTAGAAAAAAATATGACGGATGATAAAACAGTGAAATAGCAGATTATTTCAAAATAATGTTTATTTAATACGTTATACTCTAAGAGTACTTATGGGGTTTTGTGACAAAATCTCCATGAACATGTAATAGAGAATACAAAATACGGTCAAATAACTTCTCTTAGTTTACGAACGAAACAAAGTTTATGAAGAAATAACGTTAAGAATAAATCATTTAAATATTTTCTTAAATACATTCTGTTCTGCTTAATTTTTTATTTCTGCAATTTTTTCTTCGAGTGCGATGGCTTCTTTTTGTGCTTATTCCAGAATTTTCCTACGTTTCGCTTCAAGTTCTTTTATCTCCAAAACTTATCGTTTTTTTTCCTCCGCGTTCAATTCAAATAGGAATAGGGATGTAATTTCACGAGTTTATTACGAATAATATTTTTCCAGTCCTTGTGAATATCGTTATTTAATTTTGTTACAATTAAAAAAAATTTCAGTACACTCGAAAAAATTCCCTGACTTTGAAAAAAATTCCCTGACATTTCCAGGTTTTTCCAGATATGAAAAAATTCCCTGACAATTCCAGGTTTTCCAGGGTGAGTAGACACCCTGATGAAGAACCGACCCTTATGAATGTCGATTCTATTTAGTGAAAAAATAATATTTCAGGTACTAGACTGTTTCTGAAAAGGTAATTGAAATTTTAAAAATTTCGAAAAATGTAACATTTGAATGTTTAATACGAGATGCACTTGTTTCTTGTAAGCAGAGAAAACTGTCATCAACAAAATATTGGACCAGCTTTAAAAGCACGTTTGCAATGTAATCATTATTTATTCTTCCGCAATGTGCCTGAAGTTCTGAACGTTCAAATGAACGAAAATTTTTTCCATAACTAAAATTTAGCTTAAAATATTGTTCCAACTACAAAATAAACAGAAGGATCATGAGCTTTTTTACCATTACAATAGTTTCTTTATCAATAAACCAATACTTTAGAACAAATTTCAGTTTAAAATGAAATCAAATAAAAATTTCGTTCATTTGAACGTTCAGAACTTCAGGTATATCTTCCGCAGTTCATTCAAAAATCAACACTCTCAACGATGATGATTTCGGGTTTGCGTAAGGGAATAAATGTACCGCACACTCCGCAATAACAATTTTTTTGCAACTCATGCATGAAAATGGCCACATTCCGTGTCTGTAAGGCGTACGCGAAGTTCCAGATTCCTCTACCGTGAGATTAGCGTGCGGGAATGTGCAATTCCCGCACTGTTTTCCGTGCGGGAATATTCCCGCACTGGCATCATTTACGAGCGCTTTCCTTGAGTTAGTTCGAGAATTAATATCAATCAAGACTTGCAATTTTCATGCATTTTTTGCAAAAAATATCGTGTTTAACAAGTGCGGGAAGTTAAACAATCCACTTGTGCGCAGTTTGTAACACTCGTGGAATGTTCAACTTCCCGCACTTGTTACACAATGTACAATTACCGACTGAATCGAGGATGGGTTTGAAAAAATGCGGTTTTAAAATTGAGAATGATAGAGTAAGTGACATTAACGTTTTTTAAAATTATTAATCTAATTTTAGCATATTGATTGCGTTAGCTCGTGTGTAGAAGAACAAAGCTGACATTGTCAATGTTCTCATCGATGCTTTAATAAAAAAAATGTACAATATAATATTGGATTTCATTGTTATGATTGTTCGCTGAAGTTAATCACCCGTCAATCGCCGATATTTTGCAACAGCTATTTTGCATTCCACTTGTGAATGACCATATAGACAGATTTTTTTACCTGAGAATCAATTGACAATAGGGCGCAAAGTGTTCATGAATAATTCCTCAAGAATTGTATTTTACTTTTTAGAAGGAAAAAAATTCAAAATACGATTTTGCTATTTTTAGTCTGTTATAATTAGCACAATGCAGATTTGGATGTCAAGACGTCATATACTCATCAGTTCGTCACCAGATCCTAAACTATGTAGTCTTCAAATAATTGAAGTAATTTTCTGATTCCTGACATTTTGGGACCCACTCATTTTCTTCATGTAGATAAACAATGGAATTGAACTTTTGAATCAGTTAGGAAATCGTGGGTTCTGTGTTTATAAAGAATCATGCCACTGGACTCAGACTACTCTTGTAGTCTGGGCAATCAGGTAGTCTTTCTGGGCATCAGAAAAGAAACCGAATGAATCCTGCTTCGGCCTCATCGAAGAGTTCACAGAGAAAATAACGGAGCGTCTTCGTCGAGAAGGCACTACACTCTCTGGAAGCTTCACGGGTCGACCTCGATTTCGATCATTCCACTCTGACAAGCTTGTCATCGAGAAGGTCTCCAAAAAACGACTTGAGAACAGCAATCTCATCCTACTCTACTTCTAATTGACAAATATTCCGAACAATAAATAATGAAACAATTTTAACTTCGCAACAATTCTCTGACACAATTACAACGATGTCAAAACACGGTTTATTCTGTGGTTTTTATATTTCTTTTATACGAGAATGTGTAAGTATAACCTCCTGTAATGATTATAAAAATATCCCCATGGCTTTTGCAAGCCTGATGTGTAAACTAGAGCAAACTGTCCGCACTGTAGGAGCAAGTTTTCTGGAAATTGTATTTGGAAAAAATACTTTTACCTACAATTCTTTTAGTTCTAGTAAACTATGTTCACAGAATTATTTTTGGCTTTTATTAGTTTAAGCAAGCTTTAGCAAATTTTCCAAATATTTTATTGGTAGTAGACAGAAACATGAAGATTAACCCCCTAAAAAGAGAAAGCATGGTGAAAATGTGGCAATATTCGAACAGAAACGACTTTGCAAAGTGCAATGACGATACAACAAATACAAGTTTTTACCGCAACTTCTGCACGGACTTCCGGTACCAAGGATAAGAATCTCCGTTGAAAAATCGATGGCTATCGATTTACTCAGATCGTCAACGAGCGTGAGTTGAATTCTCGGAGAAGAAGCGCGCGGCAGTCGATGAGAAGCGGCGAGGTACCTTCAGAGGTGAGTTAAGGTGAGATGGAGATGGAAACGGGGAAGATGAGGAGGAAGAGAGGGAAGAAGAGGTCGAGGGACGGGGGGAGGACTCGAGGAGGCGGCCTTGAGAACACGGACCACAGAGAGACCCGCGAAGCAACCGACCAGGCGAGCCAACTCCAACACGAACATCACAAGTGGTTCTCCTTTCTATTGATTTTCTCAAATATTATCACTCCAAATATTTTCCCACACTTCTCCAAGTCACAAGTAAACTGATAAGCGTGTGAAACATAAAAAATCAAGGCAAGAAATCAAGAACCTTATAATCGTGTTTTCATAAATACACGTTGTAAATGCATAAGTCACATTATCACTCACACTTTGTTATAATGTTTTAACTAGAAAGGAAATACTTTTCAAGTTTATAGTTTATGCCTCACTTAATAACTTAGATAAGAAATGACACACACTATCAACAGGTAAGCTTGAAACAAGGACAATAGACATAATCTTGACAAATTATGTTTAAAAATTACTTTAGAAATACTTGTGATAATTTAAAATTCTTCAATCTCAGTTATTCTTCTAAAAATGGTATTCAATTCACGATACAAAATTGTACTCAATGAGCAATATAATGGAGACATCAATATTCTACAAGAATGTTGTAATATTTTGATACCTCGTTTTCGGATCTTCTCACGGTTTCCAAATTTAATTAGATTCCTAGACAATTTATGTAGTGTCAAATGATTGAGCACCACTGACGCTTCTCTACTACAGAGTGCGAGCCGCAGGTAGGTCGGGTGAACCCACGACTCTCTACGGAATATACAGACACTTGGCGAGGTCTACGAGGTCACGTGCTGCATTTGGTCAGGCAACGCTAATTTTATTATTTATAGTTTAAAGTTTGATTTGTCTATCGTCAATCGTTCATACAGGATGTGATCGAACAAAGTCGGATTTCTCATCGAATTATTTTCATTCGATGAGAAAGTCTCTCGTGTATTGTTAAAAAAAAGTCACCACCATCCCAAATACGTTGTATGAAAGTCTGGAAAGTAAAAGGCTCGGTAAAAGGCAGAAAGTGAAACTCCAATAATTAAAATTATTTACAGAACGGAGTTGAATATTTTGCCCCTATAAAAATCAATAATAATTATGAGATGGAATCTCATTCACGAGAGTATTAATTTTATAATAGTATACTGCGTACATCAAAATCCCTGCGATAATTCATTCTTATCTGTACGTGATCATGAAAAGTGTAATGACTGGTAATAAGGATTAATAACTGGTGCAATCAATTTCACTTGTAATCTAACGTAATTCAAAGAATAAATGTTCTGCTAACAGGTTTGCCACTGTAGTTAATTGAGTTAATTATTATATACGTAGGAAAATATCGAGATTCAGTAAACGTGCAACTACATATAAATTAAAGCTATTTTTCAAGAAGTTATCCTAAGGGGATAGAAGAGCATTAGAATTGGCACTGAGTGCACTGAAATAAATTATTAGTCGGTACACGCATATTTTTGGTTAGATTCGCCATAATATATGATTCGAGTATTACAGTCATACGGAATGTGCGTTTTAACCATACGATTAAAGTTGAAAAATCAGCACGTTCACGCATTCAAGTGTTTCACGCCCGACATTGTGAATTTGAAATCGAGCCATACCAAGTCGGGTGAATCCACCATCCAGCGGATGGCCAAAACTCTAATTTTAGAGAAAGCTCACTGAGGCAAACATTGGATTGCATTACACATTTCATTTAAGAGTAACACATAGACATTGAATTTTTGTACTTCTCATTCCCTAAGTGCTAAAATTGCCAACCTTGTATGTTGGTAGAAAAATACGTACGGTTGGGACACATATTGTATTATAATACACATAACCCAAAATTTTTAACCTACTGTCGTATGGCTGATGCTGCTGAATCATTTCTTTCAGTGTGATTCAAGAAATACGCACCGGAAGAGGTTTTCTCTTTGAAATTTTCCTCAATTGGCATTTAAGGAATATTTAAACCAAGACTCACGTGTGGAATGCCGATTTTTAAAAATAAAATGTAAATTGATGTAAAAATGCGAATGATTCTTGGAACATTCATTCCCACGGAAGTCAACGACACTTGCAACAGATCCAAGTATCTTGGATTCTTGGCTCGTAAAAATTTACAATCTCATACGAATCGACGGTCAGTATGAAAGAAAAAAGTCTAATCTAAATCATCGCGCATTTTACGCATTTTACTAAATTTGTATTTATAAGGCTTGTAATATGGCATGATGTGATTTATGAAGACGAGACAATTTGTTGAGGGATTTAGGTAAATCTTCTATGGTTAGTAGGTCTTGAGATGATGAATAAGCAAGTCGAGCCAAGTATACATTAATTTAGGAAGCCAAGACTTTAGAAATTCAGGGCAACGTTTGCCAAATTACACCTGTCCCGGGAGACACCTGCATTGACGTTTCTAGGTAAGGGTGAATCACAGAGGAATACTAACTGAGCACCGCTCTTCTCTTTCGTTTCCCCTTCTCCCGCCATATTTTCCGTTTCATTGTCACAGTCCTCTTCAGCATTTTTCCCCTGTCTCTCTCACCTGCAGGCCAGACCATCTCATTTTCTTACCCTCCCGAAAGACGAAAATACCAATATACCTAAGACTCTCCCTCGATTTCACTCTCGGCTTTCCGAGGCAGGTAAAAATCCCAAAAACAAAATACCACTTATTCAACAAAGTAAAATTGTTCCCTCGTGCAGACTGGCAAAACTAAATCTGTAAACAGAGCTCAAAACAGACGAGCTTGTGGATCATGGTCTTCGTAAACAAATTATATAAATTACTGTTGAGAAGTGTTATTGAACAGATTTTTCTTGTTGAATAGAACCATTCAGGAGCGTAATATTGAGAGAAAATAAGAAAATTAGGCCTCTCATGTCTGATTGTTTGAAAAAAGGGGGACGACCCTCACGATAAGGACAAATTTATCAAACGTAGCAAGCATTACGCATTTGCACACTCGCGCACGTGCTTTGAGTATTATCTGCCAGGAACGGTCTCGAGTTTCAAACTATGACGATGACGATTCACGTATGCAGGTTTACGTGGCAAAGTTTAACGCATGATATCTATACTTTGCAGACAAGTTACGCAGGAAATAAGAACTAGACAGGAAGTTTAGAAAAGAAAACCATTCCACCGCACCGGATTCAGTTAGTATAATGTGTGATTATAGTTTAAAAAGAAATGAGATCAATTGATATTGTTCCCGTATTACATCAATTTCAATACACACATACAAAAAACAAAGGGTATTTTAGCACGGATCTGGTGTTAAAATAACCATCAGAAATTTGAGTAACTTGAAGTTGTTTCTATCTTTCGCTCTATTCTAAAATGAGGATAATTATTTCTAAAAATCATACTTCTAAAAAACTACACACTATAAATATTGGTTAATGTAAACAAAATTTTAGAGTTAAATCAGAAACTTAAAAAATATATTTATATAAAAAACGGTTTTTTATCATTGGCTGTAATGAAGATTTTTTTTATAATTTAATTTTAAAACTATTCAATTTTGAACCTGTGATAAGGTCGACATGGCCTACGTCTGTAAGGGCTCGTAAGTATTGAACGTACCTACCGACCCTATCTTACGTAATTTTTTCCAATTACATAATATGTACATTTTCTAAAGGAATTTATTACTATCAGGGTGTCTAGCGATCAGACCATTTAAAATTCCCAGGTTTTTCCCGGTCAATTTTTATTCCCCGATCAAGTTAAAAATGTCTTGAGATTTTTGAAAGTGAACATATACATAGAAAAGAGAATTTTAACACAATATACATATAAAAAATTTATTCTTAAAGAAGATAATTATTTATTTACACGTGCCAAACTTATGTTTAATCACATACTGAAGAGATAAATATTAATCGAAAATATCTACATATTTTAAAACTTTCGTAACACATAAAATAAATATTTTTTAACAGAATCACAAGTAGTTGCTTAAATGCTATTGAAATCTGAAGAATAAAAAAATTAAATATAAGTATAATCTCGATCATAAATAAAATTCCCGGGGTTTTCCCGGTAAAATAAAATTCCCGGGTTTTTCCCGATTTCCCGGTTCGCTAGACACCCTGACTATAAATCCATTTGATTTCCAGTGATTTTTAATGCTGAAAAAATGTTACGTAATGAAATTTTTAATCACGACCCCCCCCCCCCTCCCTCAACGTAAGAGAGCATATCAAAATGTTAAACATACCCATCTAACCAAAATCCTTACGTAATTTATTAACAGCTCCTTATAGTCTTATATGTACTTATACGAATACCATTCATTCTAGCTGCTTATCCATTTCGCAGTTAAAATCCCTCGTTTTCAATTTTTTTTTTAAATAAAAAAAAGTGTGAAAATCAAATGTTTATGCATATACATATTAAGTACATTTGGTCAATGAAATACGCAGCGTATCTGACCAAGTTGACATTAAAAACCGCATATTTAATTATGTTATATGTATGATTACAATATGTTTTGAATTTTCAGTTGGTTTAGGATTTAAAATGGCCATTAAGAGGTGATCAAGGTCTTTCGGAGCTTTACAAAAAGGTGTGATAAGATAAGACACTGCTTTACTTCCGATATCTTTTACTAACGTCGCGCAAATGTCCCCTTTTAACTCTCCTTAAGCAACAATCTATTTCATAATCTAACAAAAATATATTTGAGACTGAAAATTTGGATTAAGATGGCAGAAATATTTTTCAAATATACAAATATGTAAGAAAAGGATTTATTTATATTCATTGAAAATAAACTTATCACTGAGAAACAATATTATTTTCCGCTATTTAAATAATAATTGAGAAATAATTTACTGGTTAGTGCATTTTTTGTTGAATGTACAAAAAATGCGTTTTAATTTTAAAACCTACTTCTTTCCTTATACAATCATTTGAGAAAGACTAATTTATTATAGCTTCTTCTGAAGGTTTCTGAAGACCCTATCGAGGAAGTTAGAAAGTCAGTAAGTTAGTTGCGTTTTGTCGATCCAACAAGCACCTGCGTTTAGTTTCCTCCCTCCCACCTGCGTAGCACCTGAAAGAAGGAAGAGCTCTGGAAGACTTGGGCCGCACCTGACAAATGACCTCGAGAAGTGCAGAATAGTCATGGCGCCGCCTGCTTGGAATAGGCCTATCGTATGTCCACCATCTAGCCACATTTTTGATTTTGTTAAATTAATGAGAAGACAATGTTTCCTGTTTCGAAGATTAAATTGAATCGATTGACACTAATTAGTTTCGATCGATTGATCTTGATAACATTAATGTTATGAATTGGAATTACGAATTAATTTTGCATAATTCATATTCCTAAGATAATTCAGACAAGAAATTTTGTTGCCGTAATAATGCAATTTCTCTACCATAAAAGATTTGGTAAAATTTTGTTGAAAAGAATCTAAAAAGTTGGTAATTTGCAAATGAAGCAAATTGAGGAACGAAGAATCTCTCGTATGAACGAAAGAATCTTGAAAGTGGTTCGGAAACTGGAGAGGAAGGCAAAAGTTTCAGGGACAACTGCTCGATCGGTCTTTGACTCGAATAACTCGAAAGGTCGTAAGATGAGTTTATCTACTTTTTCATTTTTTTGCGAGCACACAAGGAATCGGTGGTTAACTTTGTCGGAAGGTTCTTGAGTTTGAGTATAGGAATCTGGTCGACAGTTCCATGACGATGATAACGGATTTCCGACGTATACTGTTACGAAGCCTGGTATAAGAAGGCACTTCTGACTGGTCATCTTGAAATTGAGGTAACGAACCGCAAACAATTGCTTACATTTTCTAGGATATGATTCCAGATGGATCAAACTAAGTAAAAATGAATATATTTACTACTCAAAATATTTTCGACTTTAAAAAGGCAACAGGAAACTGCAGATATAATTTCTATTTTTCCTGAAAATGGAGTAGAATAGAATGTCCAATGGAATCTCGGATGATTGATTCACTTTTAACTTGTATAATAATCAATTGATGACACTAATTGTGACTAACCAAACTTTTCTTTGAAATTTAAAGGCCTTTCCCACTTTTAATCTTTCACATGGTTTCCTGCATACCTCATTCCTGGAATCTGTGAGAGAACGTCGAGTAGCAAAAACCACAGAGAGATGAGGTGGTTTACCTGTAGTACGGTGATCCAAACGGCGAGCAGTAGAATGGATCGTTGTGCATGTGCGGTTGGCCAGGAACGCCAGGTCCTTGAGGATGAGGATGCGGTCCCATTGGACCAGCAGGGCCAGGTGCGCACATTCCGGGTCCGCCTTGAGGCTGCATACCAGGTCCCATCATCCCACCAGGACCCATGTGAGGTCCTGGATGATGCGGAGAGCCAACCATATGCGGTCCTGGGTGGTGTGGATGCGGCGAGGGTCCACCGCCTCCCATGTGGGGGTGTGCCGCATGGGGTGAACCGCTCATCATACCATGGGGTGGCATTGGATGTGGACTGGGAGATGCTCCATTGAGGTGAGGTCCCGAGACTCCTTGATGGGGTGTCGGGGGACCCCCATGCGTCGGTGTCGTAGCAGGTTGAGGTGGCGGAAGATTAGGAGGACCCGTGGGTCCGCTGCCCAAGGGCGGTAAAGGCCCATTCGCCATGTTGTTCAATTGTGTTAGCGATGCAGCAGCTGATGCCATCGCTTGAAGAGGATTCGGAGCGTTCGTGTTTACGCCGCTCGTACCACCCCCCAGGCCCAGTGAGGGCGGTAATGGGGGGGAACCGGCCGGCGCAGGCCCACCGAGGCAACGGCCCGATGACCCGGGGCCAGCTACCGAGCTTGGCGCTACTGGTATGCCGGTGTGGAGTATTCCACCTGGGGGGCGCTGCGCCACCCTCACCGGCATTACTCCCCCCTCCACGACGTCACCAGTCTCTTCAAACCCTAGGCTGTCGCTAAACACGGTACTCTAACTTGTCCTCGTTGCTGCGTTTCTGTTGAGACCCTCTTTCGTAGAAACTCCAACACCCTGCTTCCACTTCTAATCGTCAACTCTTCTGCTGCTCGTTGCTCTACGTCTATCGTCTATCCAGTTGAACGACCCTCTTGCCTTGAATGTCAGTTACAGTCCTAGTACTCGACTAGCATGTTTTGGCACTCGTTAATGCATCAATTATCACTCTCCAAGTAATCACGTGTTTTTCAGACTGCAGGCACCACACTTTTCAACATAGCACCACCATCGGCTTACCAACACTTTAAACTTGCACCATGTACCTCCACGATATACAGCACTTGGAAGAAATACCTTTACAACTACACGAAACATTCAATGGAAGTTACAGAATGCACGATTATTCCAAATATTACACAAACTTTTGGGACGGAAGAGGTTTTTTCTCCCTAGGAACAAAGTCTTTGACGTTTCACTACAGAAGCACTGCACTCATAGATTATCTAGAATCCTAACTTAGGTAGTCTCACTACCACTACACTATCCTGACTTGTTAACGCAGACGAAAAACTTTCAACAATTTAAATTCCTCTCGATGTTGGTTGAACTCACATGCACTTTCGAGATGAAATAAATCAATTATACTCTGGTAAATAATACTTCGCGTTAGATACGAAGCTTAAAGTTTCTTTACGTTAAATCGATATCCCTAAGCGATATTGCACTTTCTTCACTAATTGTATCACAGTGGAAAATCGACTGTATTTCCTTGGCAGTCAAACTGTATTCACCCCTAACGCACAGGCTGCGGTTCTAGCAACCGGCAACAGCCAGGTCTTCGAGGCACGTGGCTGTCACGTCGGCGCCGCGACGCACCTGGTCGCGATCACATCTTTCGCCCATCGTCCCTACACCCTTCTTCACCAGGGCTTGCATCGATCCCTAAACTCCAGTCACAAAATCATCCCTTCAAAGATCAGTCACCACTCGGTATCCGACAAGAGACCGAAAGAAAACCGTGCCACGTGAAGCCGGTTCCTGTCGGAGAAAACATTTTTTTGTTTTCAAATTGTGCATTTCACTGATAATACAACCCTCGATGTATGAAAACACATCGAAATTTCAATCGTCAACGCGAGCGATGACCCGAACCAAGTACCTTCAACTCCAAAAAAATCGCTCAAATGTTCAGATTTAAAAAAAGATGGTTAATATACCGGCTTCTGTAACTCGTTTGAAAGTGGATCTCATTTATGATTAGACCATTTAGAAGAAAAAAATGATTATACGAACAAGTTGCATGACTCGATCAGTTGATCAACAACTCTCACGAAAGCGACCACGCTCTTCGGAAGCGGTCGCATTACTGCGGAATGACGAGTGTAGTGGCGCTACTATCGCCTTCCACGACTCATGTAAGAGGGGTGTTCAAGGGAGCTGCAGGGAAAATGACGCTGATCAACGGGGAAGGGAGGATATTCACGCACAACGCTCAACTGGCTCCACGGGAGCAAGAAGGGGGTGAGGGAGGGGGGCGGAGGATACGTGAACGGCCGACGCGTCCACGCATCACGACTAACCCTAACCCTTCGGCTTGCCTTCTTCCTCCCAAGGGGTGAAACGCTAACCTATTTCTTTTAGTCATCTAGAAGTCCCTGAAGGGCATTCAAAAGTGGTGAGAGGTATTTTTAGACATTTAGACGTAGACGTTGTACTTTACGTTTACGACGAGAATCAACGCAAGCTATGTGTTGTGTAATAATTGTACCAACACAGGAAGAGATAGTACCAAGATTTTACTGGTTTTAATAAGTTACTGATGCAGCACATTTTTTAAAAATTTATATCATTGATCACAAGATCACAACACTGTTAAAAATGTTTGCGAAATTAACATATGTATTTTTAATATACTTTACTATATGAACGTATATAAACGTGTATCAAATTTCAAATTAATGTACTTAAGTATTGCAACATTAATAATACGGTATGTTAATCCAAGTACACGCATTCGCACAGCGCGCTGCAAATTAAATCTTCTTATGAGACCTATAAAATTTATTTTTTGTGAAAAACCTGAAAGGTTAGGTTTGGTTCCTTGAAAAAATTACAGCTATAATCAGTATGTACCTTAAAAAGCTTTCAGAAAAATTTCATCCACAGAAGGCATAACTTGCTACTTTTAGATTCACGTACAATAGCTATCTAGTTTCTTTTCACCGAACGCACAAGTAGTACAGGGGAAAGTTTCGCGTAGGTGCAGTTACGATTATCCTTTCATATGAGACAAGAATTTTGCAGCATATCCTATACGGATGTAAAATAAATTGAAACTTGTACGACAATCACATAAAAGAGATAATCATAAATTAACGAAAAATTATTATCTTCCTTAAATATATGTATGTTCTATGAAATAAACAATATGTATATTAAACATAAGTTCACAACTTTATGCTTCGTTGAACGAAATTTTACCATTTCTCTGCACCCATCGACGAAATAATTTTCCACGTCGCTGCAAGATGGAACGTATGCTCGATTGAGCATCTAGTCAAGAGAGTCACGATCGAATAGAATCGAAGATTTTGTGGTTCTGATATGCTGCATATGTATGATGTCAACATAATCATGTAGAACATTGATCTTTTTTACACTAATCTTTGTAGCTTTGCTAATTAAAAGACATATTACAGTGTAAATAATAATTAAAACATTGAATTCAAGCATTTAAACATAGAAATGTTTTTCTCGAGAAGCACAAATTAGTGACAAACAAGAAGCTTATATTTTATAATCGATGATAAATAATGAGCACCTTTTGTTTTTCATCATACGGTTTTAATTTACAATTATTATTCTAGATGATGAAGGTGATTACGTATTACTATTGCGTAATATTATCGCTCGTTGAAAATGCTACTTGTTGATTATCATCGTCTTCTTTCAATGCAACACGTCTTCGGAACCCTCGTCAATAACAATAAATTCCATTCGACTTGATATCAACAAGAAAAGTATTGATCATATAAATATTGAGATCTGCTGTAGGCAAGAGTTTATTGTCAAAACCTTTCAACGTCGAAACAAGAAGAGCATCTGGCTCGATCAAAGGAAGCAAAGGGTTAAGAAGCTTTTATCCTCAGGTATACGAGCGATACTAATCACCAAATCTCTACAAATGATTACAAATGCCATTCACCTATGGCAATTTATAATAAAGACTGCTTGTTGCCTTAACGCATGCTGAAAGCAAACCTGGTTGTCAGATTTTCTGTTTTGGCATAACCATAACAACGAACAGGTAGACAAGTGACACCAACTTCTTAAGTCTTCTCTGTCCACAACTTTACATCCAGAATCTAAATCACAATATTGTAACGGTGTAGCCCAAACTGTACAATTTTTTCCACCCCTTCATTATAAACTATTTGGAAAAAATAAAAAAAAACCTCTAAAACTGGTTTGTAACAGGTTCAAAATGGTACAAAGGTAATAACGAGGTTCTAACTACGACCTAAGTTGTGATGGAAGGTAGTATTTCAGGTAACACTGAAGCTATACCACCATCACAGGATTAAATACTAGAACGGAGTTCGACGCAGGTAGCTGGTAGAGTTTGAGACAAAAGCTATATCATTGTCCAGCGAGAGTTGGTCGTAAGTCCGGGGGGTTCTTACACAAAGCAGGAAAATTCCAAGTATCCATCGAGCAGAAGCAGCAACATCCTTTGGAGCACAAATCGATGCTGGAGAAAAGTGAAGACTTTTCTATGATATGTACATGTACGCGTATATTTTTTCTTCCCCTTTCCTCATTAAATCTCCACTCGACGCCATCATTTGCTTCCAACCTCTCCTTATGCACTTATAATTCAGACCCCTCCTTGAAAGACCGTGAATCCTAAGATCGAAAAATTACGAGACTGAAATCATCCCCTTATCGAAATGCATACAACATACATGATTCTGTATTCTAGACTCTAGACTACTCTAGAGGTTGCATTTTCCTCAGTGCTAAAAATATTGGGTTCATTTTGCAACCTAATTTGGTAGAACAACTGCTAACAATGTTATTGAAAATTGTTAAATGAATATTTCAAACATACTTTATACAATTCAGAATATTCGAAAAAACCCTTTACTAAGAAATTTATGAGTAGTCAGATAAGAAACTTAACTGAGTCCAGTTCCAAGGATTTTACCCAACAATAAGTCAGGTTGCCTACTTAAACCAAAAACTGAGTACCTGAACAGAAGCAAAGCTACATCCCAGAGTTTTGTCCCAAAAACGACTTTAAGTCTTCATCAATTTTCTTTAAAGTAAGCTGAAATTAAATTTTTCGTAAATCTGGACGTGAGGATGATGATAGTTAGAAAATAATGTCTCATCTCGTACTTTGATGCGGCCAGTTCAGTCGTAGTAGACTACCAAGAATTCTCTGGGACCATTAATCTGGTCTCTGCGACACTCGCCCCCCCCCCCTCGGCCCCTTCCCTCGCCATCAGGGACCTGGGCCCCACCTTGAGCCGCAGACTGCCCTCTCTTCCTCTCCCGCGCAGGTAGATGTATTCCAACCTAACCTGATCTAAAGAAGCCAACGGCATTGTCCGAAGACGGTAATAGACCCACCTTTAAGTGGGATCTCCGCCGACCCGACAGAGGTATTACCTAGTTATGTTGGTCGCCAAGGAGATACCGAGAGGGAGAGGAAAGTCACGCCGAGTGAGTCAAAAAGAACTCGACAAATCGGCGTGATTTTAGCCGGTTACGCTGATTTTTTTCTGCCCACCTGCTCGGCTCGAGCCATCCTTAGTAATTTGAAATAGAATGCGAGAATGCTTCCTCCGAGGATGATGGATGTGGTATCGGTGGCACTTCCAACTCGATAGCACGCGATCTTCCACAAGGTGCTCTTATGATGAAAGGCTAGATCAGAAATCACTGGAGCAATAAGTGTCAAAATGTAGATGATGATCCACAGCTGAGACATGTCTTGTAAAAGAACAATTTAAGTCAAATTGGATTTAATTTATTCTTCTATTCTAATGCAATTTATTCTTGTTATCTTAAATACCTTATGATATATTTGTAATATTCTTGCAATTGAAGCTCATACCATCATCAAATGATATTAGTTACTAACGTTTTGATAACCTCTGCTGATCTAGATTCAAACAATCCTGATTATCCAATCGTCTTTCTCCAGTATAAATGAAAGAGGCGATTGGGAAAAATGTAAGTGAAAGTTGGAAAGGATGGTACGACCCGTACGGTTGTTGGAGTGCTACTCGAACTTTCGACGGATGATCCGTCCAGGAGTCAGTGGGCATGCCGCCATCATCAACGAGGAACAATTAGAGGCCAAATAAAGACGAGGAGAAGTCACAGTTGAGCGGGTTGCAACAAGCGTGTGTGTGATTTCGGTCACGCCGTGCGCCTGTACATTGACCCCCAGAGAGAGCATTTACTCACCGTTCGTTCCCTGCTGGAGAGAAGGAGCAAGGAGGAGAAAAAAGGAGAAAAAAGGAGCCTGCCTAACCTCCAACTTCTCGACTCTGTTGCGTATTGTAGCTGCTAGTGTGTGTGTACCAAAGAGAGAGAAGAAACGATGTACGGAGAAGGGGGAAGAGCAAGAAAGAAAGAGAGCGGGAACGAGGAGGCTGAGAACTCACAAACCAAGATCCTTGAAATCATCCTACCCCCTCTGAAAAAGAAACTGTGGTAACATTTTTCAATGGAGAGACCTTGAATATTTTTCAAATTTAGAATTTCACTTAAATTGATATCTACAAAGGTGTAATTGATTTCTAATAATTTGTTTACATATTTTGGCACCTCATTTCTCATGACGAAACAAAAAACAATATTTTGAATTTTGATTCGAACCTTGTGTCACGTAACCCGGATATTTTACCTTTCTCTTTAAGATTACCAGTCGCGACGCGTAACAGTTCTTAACAAGCTACGTTTTTGAATCATAAAAGACAATGACAATCCAAACGAGGCTTTTTTTGTTCTTGTCTTGGGCGTTCGAGCTGCAAAAACGAGGTCTTCGGCGATTAGAGCAAAAAAAATCATCGACTACTCCTTGGTGAACAGACAAATGGAGTTGATTTATCGAAAGTTAAGAGAGCACTCCTTGAAAATACCACACTCTTCTTTTAAGTAGACTGCCCTGTCGCTGACGATATGTAATCTTGTACCAAAGGACACCAGCGGCTGCAGGCTACTTTTAAGAGCTTCCGAATACATTCAGAAGATTTATCAATTTAAACAGAAAAATCCTGCTGTGCAGAGAAAGAAATAGATCCGGATATTATGACAGTTTCTAAACATAAATAAGCTAAACAAGTATATGTAAACAATTTGTTCTACTGTATGATTTAAATACAGACAGTATCAGTAATAGCAGATAGCTCAAAGACATATTGATACATATATGCATAGTCCAATGAATGAGTCTAACGAGATAAATCAATCGATCAGAAGTCAAACAACCTCGAGTAAGCATTATATTTTGAGATTCAAGCGAATTATAACAACCAGTGTATCAATAATGACTGAGCTTTAGACTTTTTCGATGTTTAAGTCATTTTTTTAAAACTCAATGAAAGAATAGAAATTTGTAATAAATATACTGAAACTAGAATTAAAAATGCAGAACATCCACGATAATTATAAATTTGATTACATATGTAGGAAACTTTTAATAATAAAGCTCAAGTGTATTAACGAAACTCGTGTACACTGTTAGAAAAATCTGTATTAAGCTAC
This sequence comes from Euceroptres primus, assembly GCA_037177015.1. Taxonomy (NCBI): domain Eukaryota; kingdom Metazoa; phylum Arthropoda; class Insecta; order Hymenoptera; family Figitidae; genus Euceroptres; species Euceroptres primus. The sequence continues at coordinate 1,034 of JBAGKK010187727.1, read as the reverse complement.
ATATACAGTATATGAAGCAAATATCGACACCTCCGTTCAACATGAGTCTATTTGCTGGCAACGAGAGATAAAGTTATAGATCTTGAAAGGAAAAAGAATGACCGAACACTGTAAAGTGGATGCGGGTTTTAATAGCCGCGCGTGGTATATGTTTGTACACGGTTAGGGGTTTAAAAAAACTGTGTTAATTAATTGGTAAGTAATTAAAACCAGCGACGACACTGTGGGGTTCCTTGTACCTTATCGAAGGAGATACGTGGTCTCTTACACTCTACCATAAGTGTCTATCTCTCTAGGGAAACTAATGACAACGAGTTAACACAGCTCTTCGAAGTTGTCTCGTTAATTTACTTTACAAGAATAGCTTCCAATCACCCATTTTCCGATCAGAGAGCATTCGTGAAATTGTATAATGCAAAGGCATAAGGATGGTTGTTTACACCGGTACGTTCGAAAAATTTCACTGCATTTACAGCATGGATTTATTATTGTTTGCCATTGGGACACTGCGATGTTCTTCTTTAAACGATTTACAGTGTCGTAGGCTTCCGTATAACGATGTATGATGAAGAGTTGATTAAAAAACTTCAAGTATCAAAACCAATCTTCCAATCATATATTTCAAATTCATTTCCTTCCTATTACAATATTAAATGTAAAAAATAGTCGTATTTTTAATTCAAGCCTAGACGACATTCAATTTTATTCAATCAAAGAAAGAACCTTTCATAAATCGAGATTAATTAAGTTAAGTTTCGAGCAAGATTAGAAGCGTCGAGAATGAAACCTCGAATAAGAAGACAAGTCGGTAGACTACCTCGAAGAAGGATGTTAAAAATAAAGTGACGGCAGTCTGCTTCTTGGCGATGATTAAATGTACAAGGAAAAACAAAGATGTAAAGAAATAAAAGGTGGTTTGCGCTAATGAATGATTTATTCGAGGAAAAAAGAATAATGCCGTAAAATAGAAAAAATATTTTTTATAACACATGCATGATTTCAGCCCTTTTTGATGCCTATTAAGCGGGGCTAAA
>JBAGKK010187616.1:0-22902 GCA_037177015.1 Euceroptres primus | reverse complement strand
TAAATATCTAGCTGTTTTAGCTAAATTTTGCCATCTAGAAATTATCTAGGTAAATTAGCTAGATAATTTCTAGATGGTAAAATTTAGCTAAAACAGCTAGATATTTAGGCAACACAGCGAGAAATTTAGATAACACAGCTATATTTTCTTAGAAGACGAAATCCAGCTAAACGTCTAGCTGGGACAGCTAAATCATTTTTTTCAGAGTATCTTTTCTACTGATGACTCAGTAAAAATCTACTGAAATTTTAGTAATTTTTCACTAACTGTCAGTAGAATTCTACTAATTGCCACAGCTAGGATTCAGTCACTGATGAATTAGTAAAATTTACCTGTTTCAAAGTAAGAGAGTATGTCATACATTTGCCAAAAGTGAAAATTACCGTAACTATCAATTTGGGCACGTGCAGTCAATTTGGTGTAACTTTGACAATCTTTATTCGATTCAGTTGAAATTCAGATAAGTTAAAGTAGATATATATGGCTACGAAGTGCGGTAAATTTCATTGAAATCGGCCTTGAATCGTTCTCGTAACAGCACTTTGAATTTTGTAAATTTGCGAGTTTTGACTAAAATTCCAATTTTTTTTCGTTAAAAACATGATTTTTGAAAAAATTATCATCATAAATATGTACAATATGTAGTTTTTCTGTCTCATTGGGACGTATAGCTGCTAAATAAATAATCAATGTTTGGTGTTTCTCAGGAGAAATAAAAATACAAGTATTCGAATTTTTGCATATCGCGAAAAACAGTTTTTTGCGTAAACAAGAGCTGATTGAGCAAAATAATAGTCCCACTGAAAAAAATGGTTTAGCTGTCCCAGCTAGACGATTAGCTAGATTTCGTCTTCTAAGAAAATATAGCTGTATTACCTAAATTTCTAGCTGTGTTACCTAAATATCTAGCTGTTTTAGCTAAATATTGCCATCTAAAAATTATCTAGCTAATTTACCTAGATAATTTCTAGATGGCAAAATTTAGCTAAAACAGCTAGATATTTAGGTAACTCAGCTATAAATTTAGATAACACAGCTATATTTTCTTAGAAGACGATATCCGGCTAAACGACTAGCTGGGACAGCTAAACCATTTTTTTCAGTGCATTTTTTAATTCAGCGAGCCCAAATTACCCTAAAAAATTTACTGTCCACCCTGAAGCAAAATGGCTGTTGACCAGTGTTATATAATACTTATTTCTTGCCTTATAATTTGAAAACCCTAGTAAATCCATGTAAAGTTTCCTACAATGAAGTAGATAGTAGAAAGTTACCAAACTATTTATTCAATAGATCGTTTGAACAAACTTAGTATTCAGGTGCTGATGTATCTAATTATCTTTACAAATGTACATAAACCCTATTCACATCACAGCATAAAATAGGCCCATTCGTGAATTTTCGGTTTACAAACAATTTTTTTTATTAAAAACAGATTTTAATAACTCTGCTTTCTTTTTTCTTTCTCTCCCCTTTTTATTCAGATATTACTTTTGAAATTGAATAATGTTAAACACAAGACGGAGTGCATTCGTGAATTCTACTTTTTAGCAAAGTGGGTTTAATATATGGGACGGAATTGCAGTTGAATTTTGAAATTAGTCATTTGCGTAAATGGGTTCCAAGGTAAAAAGAGATTCATTTTATTGTTTCTGTTTTCATTCATCACATTAACTGTCTTGTGCTGGCTATCCATGTTTATCTTCTCTGGAGTTTTTTGAAAGACAAAGGCTTGCCTTGTGCTTGAATATAAAGATACATTTCAGGAATCTTCTTCTCTGAAAGGAGTTGCTTAATTTAATAAACTGGAAACTCGTACTCTGCAGAGACTACTTTGGGTTTTGCTACATTACATTTGACTACACTGATATTCTTTGAAGTATTTTTCATTGAAGATATAAAAATAAATTATTTTACTTGATTCTTCTTTAAATGCTTTATTCAATACAAATATAATATTATAACAATATCGTATTTTAAATATTAGTAATTAATAACAAAAACGAATAAACTTTCTCTGAGAATTGTAATTACGACTTTGAATTGTTCGACATTGTGGAATTATTGACACTTTGAGACGTATCGATTTATTTGAAACGTGAAAGTATTCGACAGAAAAACTGATTTCGAATTCTGCACGCGTTTGGTAAATGTTTGTGAAATTAGGCGGATTTCATTTCAAACGATGGTCATTTGTTCTTTACGAGTCTTAATTTGATTTTGTTTTATTTAATTTTCACGAATTAAAGCTGTGAGAGAAGGATAATAAAGTGTATTGACTAATTTGATATACTTTTTCTGTTTGAAATGATACTGTTGTCGCCTTCAAAAATTTGTTTCTATCAAATAAACGGTAGATTTATAATTTTAAATTTAGAATACAAGTAATCGTTCAGTTCGTTTAGAATTTGTATTACTTGATTTTGAGTTTTCATGTTGTGCTAGAAAATTACAAAAGATTCTAAAAAACGAAGTATGAATTTTTATTTAAAGCTGGAGAATTGAGAGGAGAAAAAATGTGTAAATTACTATTCAATTATTTTTCCTCGGACCGTTTGCAGACTTTCACGTGCGAATGTGACCGGCAAATTCCAATTGGCTTACCGGAAGCGGTTCTTCCGTACAGGTGGACCCTGGACAGTTTTAATCGAGATCATATGATTACGAGATTATATATGCATTTATAACAGAAGCTAAGAAAGTATTTTCAGCTTCGTAATATTTGACCCACTTAAATGAATTATTTTATTTTCAGAAAACATTTGATAAATACTTTGCTTTTCTCAAAAAGATTTTAAAAAACAACCTGATTAATTTATGAACTTGCGAGGTCAAATTTCCATCCCTTATTTTATTGTTTTGCCCTGCAGAAAATAAAATGCATCTGATATGAATGCGTATCGTTGATTTATGTACTCAAAGTTCTATGTGAAACATGTAATTAATTCAAAGCCTGTCTATCCTTATCTTCTTTTAACAAAAGTTTTTTTAAAACATTTGCATTTATGTAATAATATATTACTAGATAAATATATCAACGTTTAATTAATTCATGCAACTTTTCAATCTAGTTTATATTTATTTGCTTTCTCGAGTTTATGAAAAAATTGTTAAAATTGTTAAACAATAAAATTCAGAATTTTAAATGCTATTGTATTATAATCGCTGGGGAATTTTTTAAAAGTTGCTTTTTTGATAATTTGCATATATCTAATTATAAAAAGTGGGCGATCTGATCACAAAAGATCCATTACTTTTAAATAATTTATTAATAAAATTTAGATTCATATTCAGTGAGTTTAAAGAAACGTTTTTTTCACTCGAACCTATCCACAGACAAATTGATTATGTAATTTTTTACACTGAATCTGTTACATGCAAAAAGAAAAACCAAACTCGTTTCACTCTTGTCCAGTTTCCATGAATTCACCCTGCATTCTGAATTCAGAACATAAATCTCCCCTTTTCGTTTTAATTAAAAACCGTTGATAGACGTGACTTTTAATTCTTCTTCTCATTCCTTATTTGTGCAGGTGGTGCACGAATACTTGCAGGTGGTGAAAAGGCAGATATGACAGAGCATATATTTCTATTCAGGAACTGTCAATCTTGTCTGGGATTCCTGGCGCTTTCTTTAAAAAATAATTAATGATGAAAGGAAATGTTTTGTTTGGACAATGCAACGAATCAGTATAGGAAAAAAGTATGTCTAAATTAAAATTGAACGATTGATTTAGTACAATCATTTATTACACTTTAAGAACACTTCATAAACGTAATTATATTATTATAACGACAGAGTAATTGATACTGAGTATATTTTTTTTAAGCGAAAGATAAAAATTCTTGTTAATTTTTCCTTTGGGGTCTATTATAAAAATTAGCTAAGCCGCAAGAAACTTTAATGTTTTTGATTTGCATACTAACTGTTCATAAAAATGAGTTGTTGAGGGTATAAAGGTGTATGACCGAACACTGGCTTTCGGAACTTCGGATATATATATTTTTTTTCTTCATTTTATGTCTCCCTAATAAAGTTTTTCTTTCAGAAGCAGAGATATTAAATTATAATGAAAGTAAAGAATGTAAAAAAAAAACTGAAGAATTTTAATTTGCAATAGGTAGATCTACCTATTGAAAATTAAAATTCTTCAGTTTTTTTCTTACATATTCATTTCAAATCTCGTACATAGTTCAAATGGCAACGATTTTCTTGTAAACACAAAAAGTCAATTTTCTGGAAAAACCCACCTTTATATTTTTTATTAGTATTTTTTGATTTGTACTCATATAAGATAGATATCCTGTATATTTTTTTGCAAGCTAAACCATTTTCGTGGCCAGAATTGTTACATTCTCGTCAGAGAAGGTATTACTTTTATGTAAAATTTGACCCTCCCACTTTTTTAAAAATAAAGATTCTGTGATTTGAAGCACAGAACCTCCCAGATTTAAAATAGATTTGGTCTATTTTTAAAATTCTTTCCCGGAAATAATAACAATAGTTATAACAATAACAATTCAACTGCTGGATTTGGTTTCCACTTTCTCTGTCACATTTCCTTGCATACACTACATAATATTTAATTAGGTATTCAACTGTACCACAGTGGGTCACTCTCTAAACAACAACAATAGTCTTTTCTTCCTGTTTTGGAGAGATTGGTCAGTAAGGTCGAATTGAGATAGCTCTTTTCCACCTATGGCAGCAACATACAATAGTGAGACAATGCCATTGTGCGGAATGCGTTTACACAAACATTGACTCATGTGTTTCCTCGAGGTTAAATAATTGCATGATGCGACACTATTGTTCGAATCCAGTCCCTATAGTTAGTAGGTGCTTACATATCTAAATATCTATACAAACCCATGAAACGTACTTGTATAGGTGTTATCACCTCATCCTTTGATCGATGACTATCGTTTCTCCAGACAGGTAAAACAGACTCATGGTATACTAAAATGACCAGGTGCTATTTTTAGTAACACCCCAATGAAATACTGGACATGACTCTCATTCTATAATTTCCTTCTGTTTTATGTAATTTAGCAAATGTATATATTAATGTATACTGTTCAAACAAATTGGAAATTTGAAGCATTTCTCTAATGAATGCTCATTACATTTAATGCAGGTTTGCAGGAATTCATATTACATTAAATATAATGTACGTACGTGGCAGAACTAACAATATCCACATTTAAAAAATTCTGAAATTATATTAGCATTCCTAAAATAATGAAGCAGTAACTTTAATTGAAGTTAGGGCAGTTGAACGTGCACAGCACCTGAAAATTTGACAATTTCTTTAACATCGCCAAACAAAAAATGTTAATGCTAGGTTCTCGAAAACAAAATTAGTTGGAGACATTTAAAATAATTAGTATAGAATTTTTTAAAAATTGGTCTGGAAAAATACACGGAAAAAAAGAAATTCGATGCCGTATCGAATTTTTTTGTTAGTTTAACCAAAAAATTCGATAAGGCATTGCATTTTTTTGTTAATTTAACCCTTTAGCAACCAGCGTTGCAAATTTTCAACATTCGCTTTTTTTGATTTTCTCGAATTTTCATGTAATAAACTTAAAATTCTGCAAAATAAATATGTGGATTGGATCAAAGTGGGATATTCCGCATCTCGTAAGGTGGTTATAACTTATCGTATACTCAATAGAAGCCGAGAAAACTCAAAAAATTAAAAAAAACTTTTATTGCAGAAAACAATCAGAAAGTGACCATATGTTATTCTTGAAGTTTTTCAGAATTTTTAGATAACAGGAAAAGAGTCACTATATAAAATTAACTATAATTCCTATATAAAATTAACAAAAAGAAACCTCCAATTTTTCCTGTGGTCTGGTAGCTAAAGGGATAACCAAAAAATTCGATAAAGCATAGAATTTTTCTTCCCGTGCATGGACATGGAATTTTCTAGACTTTTTCAGAATGTTGTAGAATGTTCAGAATCTCCAGGAATCTTCTGAACTTTTCCACAACTTTTTAGAATCGTTTCGAATATTTTATACTCCTTCGGATTCTTTCCAGCCTTCTAGAATCTTCTAAATTTTTCAAAAATCCTCTAGACACTTTTTGAATCTCCCAAAATTTTCTATAACCTTCCAAGTTTCCCAGAAATCTGTTGAAAGTCTCAAAAATATTCTAAACCGTTCCAAAATCTTCTAGAATGCTTGAGAATCTCCTGAATTCTTCTATAACTTTTTAAAATAATTTACACTATTCCGGGAGTTTTCTAAGTTTGTTTGGTAATACAAGAAGTTGTTCGAAACAATTTGCTAAACACTCTCTCGAAACCGAAAATTAAAGTGAAAATAACATAGCCAGAGATAATGGTGGTGCTAGAAATTCTTACTCCACCTGAAATTACATGTATATTAAGTCAAATAAGTACCGGATGTAAAACAGCTACTGAAACTGTGATATAACCATTAATCGCACATAATCTGTTTCAAATGACCGGAGTTTAATTAATAACGATGTGTCAATAATTGAATAGGAGTTAATAACTGAATATAGCTTACATGATCTTATTTACGATACATATTGAAGGAAATGTATGCCTCGAAGCTTCATGGGGATTCGTACGAAGATTGAAGAGACAAAAAGCCCTCGGGCTTAGGTTGCTAGTTAGAGCTTACCTCTACTTTACAAGAAAGTTACAGTGGTACTTGAGATATCAAATTCTGACTTTCTAAGGAAAATCTCAATTCCATTTCAAGAGAAGACTTAAGCTCTTTGTTACATTCATTCTTACTCAAAAGAATAATATGAATGAAATTCAAGTGCTTAATTCGTCTAATGAATGAAGTACTCTTTTAATAAAGTTATTTCTGGCTTCTTTATTATTTTCATTACTTTTTTCCTCTTATTTAGTTGTTTTATTTTTTAATATCTCCACTGTTTTAATGCAGTTATTTCTGGCTTCTTTATTATTTTCATTACTTTTTTTCCTCTTATTTATTTGTTTGATTCTTTTATATCTCTTTCCTTTTCTTGAGTTACATTTTTTGCTTTAGTTTCCCTTTATCTGTACAATTAAACATTCGGTTCTACATTTTATTATTTCCTGTTTAACCCTTTAAGACGCTCCAGTTGATTTTACTGGAAAAAATAAACAGTTGCGCAATTACGAATTATAATCGTTACAAACTGCTTCTTCGTTTCTTTGTTTCTGATACGAAGAATAAAATAGACTTGCTTTGTTAATTGTCCGAGTGGCTGAGCTTGAGAGGCGCATTGAACGAACATGTAAGTCAATGCAGTGTAGAATGAAATAAGTGCGTAATCGAAGGTTCGTGTATTTACTCCTTGAAGCAAAGCAATTACCCGTCCATTCAGTCTGAATCCTTCAGTTTTCAATGCCACGAATATCGTCATTAATGATTTATTGAACCGAAGAATTGGAACATATTTAATTATTATTTTTTATTGCTTTTTTATTGCTATTACAAATTAGTGTTTTATTTAAAAATAGAATATAATATAAATGTAATATAAATTTTTGGTTACTTTTAAAGTAAATCATCATTTTAAACAGAGATTCGGATCCATAAGTTATCGAAAAATTTACTTTTTTTCGGAGTTTTCAACTCCAACTGGTTTCTGCCATTGGTGGATTCCATGTAATTTAATCACAATAATTTTCGTAACCCACTGGGATTGGACTGTAACTTGGCACATTTTTTCTTTTGGTAGTGACAAATAACCTCCAAATATTTTCTAAAAATTCAAAAAATTGAAATAGATATGGGATTTTGAAATTTCGGACAACTTTTTTTTGAAAATTCCATATCTTCGGATCCATTAGACCGATTTTAAGGGGGGTTTCTCCTCCTTTATAGGCTTAAAAAGTTGAGTAATTTTCAAAAAATTAGTTTAAAAAACTAATAAAGGTGGAGGAATGAAATTTGGCGTATGTAATTTATATATATATATTTAAATAAGAGCTTTCTAAAAAAAAATATAAAGTTTTTTAATCAACATCATTGATCGACGGTCCACGGTAGAAGTGATAACTCAGGTACAAATCATCTGAAATTAAAAAATTGAGCGGAATTATCATCAGGAAACATCAGCGCGTAATATAGACTAAAAAAAAGAAAAAAAAGAATTTTTGGCCAAGTTATAGATATTTGAAAAAAACTCATTTTTCCGCAAAATTTTATTTTTTTTTTATTACGAAAAACAAAGTTTTCAATATTTTTTTTATAATTATAGTTTATATTACGCGCTAATGTTTCCTAATGATAATTCCGCTCAATTTTTTAATTTCAGATGACTTGCACGTGAGTTATCACTTCCACCATGGATCGCCGCGATCAACGGCGCTCCAACTTCTCAAGTTCATGATATTGATTGAAAAACTTTAGGAAATTTTTTTTGTAAAGCTTAAATATATATAATTACGTGTACCAAATTTCATTCATCTATCTTTATTAGTTTTTTAAAAATAATTTTTTGAAAATTACTCAAGTTTTTTAGGCCTGCAAAGGAGAAATCCCCCTTAATTTTTAAAAGCGAAAATTATTTGTATTAAAATATACTTACCTAGTAAGTGACATTTACCATAGGAGTCATATTCCCATGCACGTTTACAAGAAAATAGTCCCTACGGCAAATGCCACTAGGTTATACTTTTGGACAGCAGAAATCTGCTCAAAATCATGGAAACCTATTTTTATGCGTAGGAAAAGATTTTGGCTAACCTGATCCAAAAACTAAACTTTTTTCCGGTCCACCCTGATACCCATAGAAGTTAATTCCAAATAATGTCACCGTGTTATCTGGTGAAGTCATGTAGATCAAAGAGAAACGCTAGACTTTCATTTCAGTAAAGAAATGGAAGAAGAGAGGGTTTGTCTCAACGCCTCATATTGGGCGGGTGGATGGTACTCACGTTGAAAGTACATACTCGAGCAAAGTCTGCGGATAAGTGCTAAAACTAACTTTTGTTCCGTTCCTTTACCCCTACTACTTCGCTTCCTTCCTTCAGAGGGTAGTAAATAAAGTGGAACGATCGGAGTACCGGAAGTCAAGCTCGTATTTTCTCAAAGCATCGTATAATACTAGCCGTGTGCACGTGTGCGTGTGATACTTAAGTTCTATGGCTGACAGGATGATCTTTTTATTGACAGTTTCCTTACACGCAAATTTCCATCAAATTATTAATTCCTAATAGGGATAAATCGTTTTTGCTGTAAAGAATGTTTGATGGAAAGAAAGTTTGTTGAATGGTAAAAGAAATTTTCTTGTTAACCTTGAATCATAGTCTACTGGACCCCAATGAACTTTATTTGATGAACATGATGATAAACTGATGTTTTTAAGAAATGATTCTGGTAGAAGAACGATTTTACGCAAGTGCAGCACTCCTTTTCTCTGATTTATGTATACCCTTACTTTCAATATTTATACCAGTAAGAAAGTGAATTATAAGATTCATCAAGAGATTGTGTTTCTAAGCGAAAGGTACGTTAGAATTCCGCAGCATCTTGAAAGACACGGAAATGTCACCTGAAATGTCACAACGTCGTTAATCACGTGGATGGACATTACTGCAACTGCAGATATTTTAAACATTATTTTTAATAAAATGTAAATTAATTTATACTTACACATAATAGGGAAACTTCAAAAATATAAATCAGATAAAAATTTAGGTTTTGATAAGAATCGATTTGGTCGCCATATGTTTCATTCAGTTATTCTTTTAGCAGATATTGCTCTTAAATATATAGTCAAAAAAGACGAAACAAGTTTCAAGCATGATTCATTGTTTTCACATAGAAATTATTATTTTTTTATTTTTGGTAACAAATTATAACAATCTCTTCTTTATTTATCAATAGTATTTTTTAGTTTTTGACTACAGAGTCTTAGTGTTGGAGATAAAAATACATTTGTTCTCTTTTTATAAGGGAATAAAGTCGTTTTAATCCATGTAGAACACTTGTTACCTCATTTCTTGATACACTGTGCATATTGATTCGTTTTATCTTAATGGGGTTAAAGTAGTTCCTGCTGCAACGGAGCAGCATGAAATGTGCTGGAAAATAAAGTGTTCTGATTTTTCTGTCGACTACCATTCTTTCGATAAAAATGAGAAGTATTCTTGGGAATAAAAATGTCTTTATAAACGTATTATTACTTTAAAAGTACTTGACAAGCTGCTTCATATTTAATTAATAGTAGCTTCAAACTTTTATTGATAGTAACTTCAAACTTTTATTAATACTAGCTTCAAACAATTATTCTTGGATATCTAAGTTTCATTGGAAACAAAATTCGTACACAAATTGCAATTATTTAAATTATTAAAGGGAATGCAGAATTAAATCTATCTTTCTTCAGTTATTATTTTCAGGAACTTGATTGATAAAGTTGAGTCGAGATTAAATTCTGGTGAATTTATCCTAGCTCTTAAATGTTTTCTTTGGCGTGCACATTTAGAACATCATTGTTCTCTTGAAATACACAAATATTGTGTAGTAATAATATATTACGGCTCAAAAAATTAATTTTGAACTCGGAAACCAATAAAAATTTTTATTTGTTCTTAAATTCATTTTAAAGCTGAGGTTTCAGACTTTAATTTAGCGGAGTTTCAAATTTTTCCAATAACTTCTTTAAAAACTGCAGTGAGTTGAATTTAAAGAATAAAAATTTGGCAAAAAACGGAAATTACATCCGTCTTTCTCACACGCTATCTCGGCCTCTATCAAAAATGCTTCAACCAGGGCTCATTAGATGTGGAATTTAATAAGTTTTCTGATGCTTTTTTATAAATCTCTAAACCTTCATTCCTTGATCAGATATCCACTAAGAAAGACAGGTATATTTTCAAGACGATTTTTGTAAGTGGTCCTACAATAATTGTGGGACCAATTACAATAATTACAATTGCACAAGTTAATAAATTGCGAAATCGTATTCGGTTTAAATCACTTTATTAGATATCAAATGTCTGCGTTTCGTGTACCAAGGCGTGTGCACTTCTTCAGGGCTAAAAATTTACATAATTTACAGTTACATTTTGTTAATAAATATTAAATATATTTTCCACGGTTATAAAAAAAATTTGCATGCTAATTTAATTCAAATGTGAACTTTTACATAATTAAATTGTTTGTATAAATTAAGGTTTTGTAGAATTAAAAGTTTTTTACCTTAACTATGTAGAGATTTTACACTAAATTCAATATTTGTTGGACGTGATGTGGAGACACACTCGATGGAGATACATTTCATTTGTTTATTAACCGAAATTCCCATGAAATTAATCACAGGAGTTTTGGTTAATTTAATCTATCTTATGTGACTAAATCTGAGACAAAATGTGCTTTTAAAAATTTTTTAAATTTAACTTAAATTTTCGTGTTGTTTGTCTTACATAACTAAAAAATGTTTTTAATATAACTCAATGGATTTTGACACATGAAAAGGTAAAAATATAACATAAGAAAAATACAATTTAAATTAATAATGTCAGACATGGTTCATAACCTAAAAATTTTATTATAACATAAGTATAAATGATAGATTCAATCACATTAGATAGATTAAATTAACCAAAACTCCTGTGTTTAAGTTCATGGGAATTTTGGTTAATAAACTAATGAAATGTGTCTCCATCAAATGCGTCTCCATCGCATCCAACAATTATCGAAACTAATGTAAAATCTCTACAAAGTTAAGGTAAAAAACTTTTAAATCTACAAAACTTTAAATTATACAAACAATTTAACTATACAAAAGTCTACATTTGAATTAATTTAGGATACCAATTTTGGTTTATAAAAGTGGAAAATATATTTAATATTTATTGACAAAATGTAACCGTAAATTATGTAAATTTTCAGCCCTGAGGAAGTACACACACCTTAGTGCACGAAACGTAGGCTTTTGATATCTAATAAAGTGATTAGGATCGAATATGGCTACGCAATTTATTAAATTAAGCAAATTTCCACGATCGAAAAAACAGCGATTTTTTCTAAATAATTACAATTAATTTACACCGGTAGTGTATATTAATGGCTCGTACGCCTCATATCGGTTAAACAGGTAGGAATGTTTAATTGTAATGTTTAATGTTTAATGTTTAATTCCTTTCAATCTTTTAATTATTGTTTAAGGGTTGTAAAAATAATTTGGTGAATTCTTAATCAGGCACAAAGTGTGAAGTATAGGGGGATGCTTCGTTCAAAAATCACTCTAAATATCAAAATTTAATGGTCGATGTGTCTACTCTTAGGTTAGGTCATACAAATTCATTAATTCATATAAAACATGCGAAACTTCTCTTCAGTGGTTTTCTGGAGTGATTTGCATCTAGGCAGTCTCGCTGTAGACTCCAACAATAGTCGGCCATCGAAAAAAAAATATTGTAGAAAAAAACTAGTATTCATGGAGAAGAATAACCGTGTTATTCAGTTCGAATTTCTGGTCAAAATGATGTACGTATGGTAAAGAATGATGTATGTATTTATGCTCTTGCTGTGTGTTGTTTTGACAATAACCGCAAGATGACGGAAAAAAGTAAATTAAATTGTTTACTTTTTAAATTGTAACGCGGCCTTTCGTACGCATTTTTCTTCGAATTTTGTGAATCTAATAAAGCATAATGTTTCACAGGAGAATCTGATTTCAAATTTCTTCTCGGTCACAAGGAAAATCCTTGTGATGTGGGCGTTTTCTCATCTAGAAAGGATGAGACTTCTTTGTAACCTAACTTTCTGAAGTCAACTCGTTTCCGCTGACAAATGTACATGTTGTATATATAGGTATATACTATGTGTGTATGGTCACGATCCTGGGGAAGATCGTATCGACCCGGAAGATCGTTGAGATCATCAAAGGGTCGGAGGTCGAAGGAATCTCTGACATTTGTGCGCTGGTGTTGAGCTCGCATATATCGGTTCTGCACGATTGCATTTTCGAGAATGCGTTTCGATGAGCTGTCGTGTGTGGAGGCGTGTGAACGATGCACCTTTGCTTGCCAAGCGATGCATCCTTGCACGCCCAATGCATTTTGATCTTCGGTACCGAATGTCGCATTCGGGCTTTCTTCAGCACCTACCTTCAAGATACGAAGGTCCTCCTTCTTTTCCTTTTTTCTCTATAACCTCCTCCACGTTCCTTGTTGTCCACCTTCATTCCTATTCTTCCGGTACATCACTACAAATTTATAGACTCTCAGGAAGAACGTTGGTCCCATCGTGTTCAAGCGAACTGTCGCTAGAAAGGATAAAGAAGGAAAGAGACGCACGCCGATAAATTTTCTCACCATAAAATGTCGTCAAGAAACGGCTTGTGTCGGTGTCACAGCTTTTTGCAGTTATTTTCTATCCATTCTTTCCTCCTTTCTTGTGTATTCTTCCTGATGGGCGTTTTGCCTAATTAAAATAATTACTGGGGAACAGAGTCTTTCAATTGATCACTTATAAAAAGTGACAAGTGAATTTACCGAGTTGTAACTGTTTGCCAGGATCGTTTGCACCTGCTTTGTACATTTTAATCAGGGAAAATCGGACTGATGCAATAGCGAGAAACTAATCAGCATTTATCACTAATTTGTCGGTAAAATGTCAATGTGTTTTAGTGATTTATTGCATTTGACTGCAGTTAGCTTTAATTAAGTTGTTCATCAAAGTAGAACAAATTTGTTTTTCTTTATTTATTTATTCATTTTCGAATAGATTTTGCATGTTTGGATAAGCTTTTAAGCGTTATCCTATACGGCATTCAATCATCGCGTGACTAATGCTAAAGGGCGTTGTCCCTGCGTATAAAAAGGATATCTAATACGCTTTTACGATCTCAGTCACGCGACATAGTTCCGCAAAAGAATGTGAATTTTTAAGCTGATCTTTTCCTTTTTTTAGCTAATCGAAGGCTAAATCAGAAATCCTTACCGAATTTTTTTTTAAAATACTCTTATCATGATGGATATTTATCTAAATAGCAAGCAGATTTTTTTGGTATGATTTTGATCTGAAAGAGTCTTTACACAGCGAAAATAATATTGGCAACACTGCAGAGCAGTTTTTGCTCACAGTGTATATAGGCTCATTAATATGGAGTTAAACATTTCTCTGAGTGCAACAAGGTTGCATCTCAAGCTCAAGGTAATCAGGAAACGTTAATGCGGTTAATGCATTGTAAGAGCCTGCATTTCCTTGAGAATTGCTGGATTGCTTGAATCCATTCTTTTTCACTCGATAGCTTCTTCACTGCTACTTTCGATTAGAAGTGAAGTTGGACCGGAAGAAAAATAAGTTTGAAAGAAAAGGGGAACAAGGTGAATAAAAATAAAATGGCCCATCCTTCGTTCGGTGTGCGCCAGACGACTAATTTATTCTTACCAATTACCCGTCCTTCGTACTTTTTACGCTTGCCCGCGCTCGATAAATACTGCAACTGAAGCATCTTAATTACGACATAATTAAGACAGCTTTGGGCATCAGGCTAGAGTTATGTAAAAAATGTCTCTGTTCTCAAGGAAGCAGGCGAACTTTACGAGTGCTCATTTAGTTCAATAATCAACGTTATTGTTGCAATTATAAAGTGCAAATTGCTTGGAAAAATGTGTAAATTGTGTGTACTTGCTAAATAAATATTTGCCCTTCGTAAGATGATAAGATACAGCTAAATGAAAAATACGATGGAAAATTAATGTCTTGCAGACACACAGATAAGTTGTGCTGACGCAATGAGAATTCGAACAAGCACAATTAAAAGTAATTAAAATTTATGAGACGCGACGAATAGTATGTTTAAACAACATAAGTCCAAATTCTGTCACGAAGCAAACTTTAAAATTTATGCTCATAAAAGCATTCTGCCAGGAAGGAATTTTGTTTTATAACCAATGCAACAACAAAATATCGTCCATTTCACCATTTTTTTGTTGTAACCAGTAATTTTACTAAATATGCAAAAATGTGTTTCTATCGATATATTCTTTTTAAAAAATATTGTCACATGTGTTGGAAGTTTAATACATTTAAATAAACGAAATATTTTTTCTGGACCTTAATTTACCTTGAAACATTCTTTTAACGTCAAATAAAAAGCAGCATTGTAAGCTTTTTTATAATTGCATTATTTTTTTGGTAATGAACCAATATTTTAGAAAACAGAGCTAAGAGCAGTCAAATTTTTAAGCTTAATAAATAAAAAATAAAAAAATCGTTCATTTGAATATTTAGAACTTCAAAAGCACATTGTTGGCAACACTTGTAGCCTTTGAGGTCAGCAGTGTTGCCATTATTTTTTGCAACGGTCAACATTATTCACATTAAATGGCATTGGCAACAATGTAGCAATTTTTTTTAGGATTGTGAACATAAACACTAAAACAATAGAAATACAACACATTAAACTCTAAATCGAGATTAGATGAAAGTATCGTTTTACGCTTGTAATAAAAAGTTTCAGTGCTTTTGAATCAAAGAGATATCATTGGTCGTAAAAATAGTGAATTCTGAAATATTGCGAAAAAAAGACAAACGGTTTCAGTCCAGGTGGAATATTGTAGGATCTACGAGAAATTCCCGTGGCACTGAAGGGATGCAAAGACGCGGAAGTTTATGCGCTGCAGCCCGTGCATAAATTCAAGTTTGTCGGCTATCCTCCCCCTTTATTTCTTTTTCCGACATTTTCTCTTTCACTCTTTTCCTTCTTGCCCGTTACATCTTATCGCGTTCAACCCGCCAGGTACATCTAACCATTTGAACTATCTACGCATGTGTACTTGGACAGTTTTATAAAAATGAATGGATTCCTGAAACTTCTCACAACATCTTCCTATCTCGAAAGATTATTGCTTATTATATCCGTCAATCCGGAAACCTTACCACGTTTCAAAATAGAAATTATCTTTTTCTTTAATTTCTATGAAGATTTTATTTTTTATTTTAAACTTGGAAGATACAGGGATCAGTCAGTACCCTGTTCCCCTTCCTCCCTATTTTCCACCTATTTTTCTCAAGTTCCTCTGAAATCTCTATTTTTAAAAATTTTCCCCCTTTTTTTATTCAGAGTTCCGATTAATTTTCCATGAATTATACTAAATAGAAACTTATGACATTCAAAAACGCGTGTCACAATATTAAAACCTTAGAGATTCAGAATCTTCTAGAAACTTCTAAACTTTTCCCAAATTTTCTAAAATATTCTAAACTGACACTAAATCTTTCGGACTCTTTCAATGTCTTCCCTTTTCCATAATCAAATTTTCTAAACTCTTCCACACTCGTCTCATATCTTCTGCTTTTTCTAGAATCTTTTCTAGAATTTTTTTCTGGATTCTCCTGTAATCTTATAAAATCTTAAAAAATCTCCCAAAATTCTTCAATGTTTTCAAAAATATAGAAGACTGTTCCAGAATCTTCTAGAATCTTTCAGAATATTCTGAAGTCCAGAATTCTGCAGATTTTTTAAAACCCTCTGAAATCTGCAAAAGACTCCTATAATCCTCAAGAATCTTCTAGACTCTTTTCAAAATCTTCCTAAAATTCTCTAGAATTTTCGAAATTCTTTTTAAAAAAAAGTCTGGAAGAGACTAAAAGATATAAGAAGTTTAGGGCAGAATTCAAATTTTTTTTGAGGATTCTAAAAGATTCTGAAACAGTATAGAATGTTTTGAATAGTGCTGTGTACTTCAACCAGTTAAACAGTTAACAAATGCCAAACGAACAAAACAGTTAAATCAATCAATGAAAAATTCAGTTAATTCAGCTAAAACGGTTAAAACAAATAATCAGACAAACGATTAATTGGTAACCTAGGCTACCACGCTGTTGTACATTTTGTTTTTATACGTTTTTTATATGATGTGAAAAAATATATGTATTATATGCAAAACAAAATGTACTATGATGAAACCGATAGGGCGGTATCCTAGATTACCAATTAATCGTTAGGCTGCTTATTTGTTTTAACAGTTTCAACTGAATTAAATTCAACTGAATCTTTCATTTACTGTTTTAACTGCTTTGTTCGTTTGGCATTTGTTAACTGTTTAACTGGTTCAAGCACACAGCACTAGTTTTGAAAAATCATAATAGATTTTGGAAGATTTTAGAACTCTGAAAAAGTCTGGATATCTCTGCAAGAGTTTTAAAAAATCCTGGGGAATTTTAGACGGTTCTAAACAATGCTGGAAGGATTTAGAAGATTCTTGAGGAATTAGGAAATCTCGGGAAGATTCTAAAACATTTTTAAAAATCTTGAAGTTTCTAGAGGATTTTGCGGGATTTTGAGAAATGAACCTATAAGTACATGGAAAATTTTAAATGTTCTAGAAAATTGTAGAAAATCCAGAAGATTTCATGAAGGATTTTAGAAAATTCTAGAAAGTTCCAAAGGTTCTGAAAGTCTAGTTTGTGGAATATTTTATTAGATTCTAGACAGGGATGTAAAACTTTTGAGGATTTCTTAAGATTCTGGAGAATTTCAGCAGACTCATTTCGGGAATTTGATTTTTTGAAAATTTAAAAATTTGATAATTTCATAATTCAGAAATCTAAATTCTTGTCAGCAATTTTAGCAGTCAAACATTTTTATATATTGTTAATTTTTAGTCGACAAATTTTTTGTTTGGAAGTATTTACTGTCCGAATTTCTCTCGTTCGTTAACCTGAACATGTCATTAAAATTATTTTTCGAGAATATTATAGAGCCTCTGATAATATTTTCATGATTTAATTGCTTGTTTAGTTGCAGTAAATATAATTTTATTTGTTAATGAAATTTGAGTTTTCTTATAAAAAGTTTGTATTTTTTAACTTTTATTGACTTCCGTAGTATTTTTAAAAGAAACAAATTTCTCCCTTGTTCCCCCTTTTTTCGAAAAAGAAATTCTCTATTTTCCCTAAAATTGAACTACTGAACCGCTGGCGCTGTGATCCCTCCTGGATACATCAAAAGTTGAAATTTTCTTAAATTCGTTCGCGTAGAAAAGTATCTTTATCTGTTTTTTCTTATGTGAGTTAGAAATGATTCAATAAAGATATATGACTCATTCTATTTTAGTGATGGTAACAAAGTTTGGGAACAAAGATATGTAAAAGAACTTTCTAAGAACTCGATGTTAAGAAACTTTTGATTCATAGTTTATTTTATTGGCATAAAATACTTGGTGATAATATTTAAATTTAGGATTTAATTTTGTTTAATTTTGTTTAATCTGTATACATTGTGTATTTTTATTGAAATTTACAAAAACGAGTTTAAAACATTGCTGAGTTCTTATTATATGGAATTAAATCTTCATTACTGAAGAAATTGCCTGGTACGTTGAAGAGGCGGAGAGTTTGAACGTAAATTTTAATTTTACCCTGTTTGATAATTTATCGTGGACTATTTGAACTCTTTACCTGTGCAATTCGTCGACGGTCGTATAAAGCGACTTGGATTATTTATGAGGTGCGCGTGTCGACGGCTAATACCTTTTTGGACTATATCGCGTTTCAAGGGCTGGAAACAGAATCGTTCAATTTCAGTCTCGATTCGATTATTCAAGTTCTCTGACATTTTGATATGTACATTGTGCAATTCTCCCTGACGAATATTCGCAAATTTATATATTCATTTTTTAGTTCTCATATTTTTTCTAAGTTAAGGATGTAGAATCATAGAACCTTAAGAAATGTCTATTATTATTTATTATTAATAATTTTATAAAATGCCTTCAACTTCCTCTTGTTTAACTCAAAATTTTTGTTAATGATTCTGATATTATGGACCGAAAAATTCTATTTTGTATTCATGTTATAAAAATTAGAACTTATTGAGGAAGAATAATAGGTGATTCTATAATTTTGACGTTGGCACTTTTCAGATATGACTTAAAAATAATTCAGGAGTTATGTATAAAATAGGATAATGGTAGGAAATGAAACTGAAATAATTTCAGTTTTCATAAAAACCCCTAAAAATAAGGTTGGGGTTTTTATTTGGATTTATTTCGGTTTCGGTTTGACAATAAAGTAAATTGCAGGATATCACTTGTCAATTTCTTGCAAGTAATTGGGATTTTTAAAATTAGACCACGTTTTAAATCTCATTCTCAGAAATGTCACCGAGATTCAGAGAAAAATGACTTATTCAATCAGTAACAGCATTTAATTGGCTTAACATTTTAAATTTAATCCAGGTTAGGTCGATAATTTTTATTAAATTAATAAAATTCAAGAAATAAAACACACATCGTAATTCAAATTATTATTTGAATTACATGACTTAATTCTCTTTTGGTCCCATGTTAATGTCCAGGAAGTTGGCAATGCCAACTTCAAATTTCGAAAAAATGAAAATTGTTCTGAATTGTGCTAGACTGCGCGACTGATTTTTTTAAATATTGTTTTTTTTTCGAAAATGGTTCATAATATAAAATTTTGGTTTGCGGCACATTTTTGTGTGACTTTTATGCTACCCAGCACAACATTTTTTTTTTCAAAAAAACCAATTGGCGAGGCTGACATAAAAAATGTTTTTTTTTTCATTTTTGGGCTCAAATTTTAATTTTTTCGAAATTCTTTTACGGCACAATAGAGCAAAAATATAGCAAAATTCAGCACAATTTTAATTTTTTCCAAATTTGAAGTTGGCGTTGCCAGCTTCCTGGATATCCCATGTTACAAATCAACCAAAGGGCATCAAATATTTTAAAATCCTTCATTTTCAGTGTATTTTTTGGATGAAGTTGTAAATTTCCATGGTTTTTTTCTCGGTGTTTCCAAGCAGATTAATTTACAGTCTTGGTTACGGTAGCGTTGATTCTACGACAAGTGGTTTGAGGTAACGCGAATACCCGCAGGACGGGAAGTCAACCGCAGGAGCCGACGCCATTTCGGTGCACTGTTCGGGTGATCCGTCAGCCAATCACGGCCGTCCATTGCTCCATTACTCGCGCTCTGGGGATCCTCAGAGTCCTTCGCTCCTGCGGATGATTAATGCGTAACAAGTGTGGTTATAAACTGACATACGTCACCGTAGACGATTTTCGCTCGAGGCGAATCGAGTGTTGAGATTTATGTTCCTGAAGCCGTTTTAATTAATGTTGATTATATATATCTCGAGTATCGACTTCACAGATGATAACCATTTCACCCATTATTTCCAATCGAATTGTTTAAATCGACGTATCCTATTCGTTTTTTATGACGAACTTGAGTCTCATATGCATTAAGTCCTTTTCGCAACATAAAATCTCGCCATAAAAGTTTAACGACATTTTCCTATAAGAATCGCCCTGCCAATAACCTATCCTACAGATAAATTCTTGTTAAATGTTGATATCAATATTCACGGTAAATGTGCCGCACTTAGAAGTTTGATTGCACACTGAAAAAATTGCTATAGAATTTATGTATTTTATGATGAACGTTTCTCTTTTTCGTTCCTGGAAAATGTGAAGTTTTCTTTTTAAGTCTAAAGAAAAACAACTGAATAATTAAAGTGAAGCATGATACTAATAAATAGGCAGAGGATAAATACAAGCTCTTAAATTTGCAGTCGTTTGCGGTTGTGTTTGCACTTCATGAATGCAACAATTTCACTTAATTATGCTGAATTATCCAGAGAGGTGGAAAATTCTGCGAATCTCAGTAAAAGCATTTTCTCTCGACTCTCGCGTTGAAAACAAATGGATGTCTGGTCTGACATGCAGAATAAAATGACCAATGAAAGTGGCAATAAAGAGAAAAATTAGTCACGGGTTATAAAAAAAACCACTTGCAATAATAACCACTCATAATAACTTCGCTCACCTTTATTTTCTCTTTCATTTATCTGCACGTCATATTCCTAAATCAAGAATTTCTGATTGGTTATTTACTACAATTTTCACAGTCAGTTGACAATTAAACTTTGCTTCGATGGACTCACATTCAGAAGCAATGGTAATCCCCTGTGCCACAAAGCTTGCGTGTGTGCAGAGCTTCACATATGCCTGCAAATTAACCGCACGGACAAATTAACACCGTTTTCTTCACAAGAGATCCGCATTGGTCGATATGTCGTTCTTGTTTTCGAGTGACTTTCGTTCGTTGCTTTTATTTCATGTTTAAAGCTTTTACGAATTTTAAATTGGAACGTTTCAAAATCAAAGCCTTCAATTCAATGATTTCCACAAATGAATTTCTGATTGATTATTTACTGCAATTTTTACAGTCAGTTGGCAATTAAACTTTGCTTCGATGGACTCACATCCAGAAGCAATATTAATCTCCTGTGCCCCTTAATTTACATAAATTAAATCGTTAAACTTTGATTTCCCTTAAAATAAAGTACATAATAGTATAAAATATTAATTTCTAGAAATCGTTAATCTTCGATTTCTTGTAAAATAAACTAACAGTATAAAATATTAATTTCTGGAAGATCAATAAAGCTGGTAAATTTTGATTTCTTATAAAATCTTATATCTTCTGATTTTTAAAATGACAGATTCCAGAGCTTTTAAAAATTAAATCCTTCAAATTCAATGATTTTCATAAACTAAATCTTTAAACTTTAATTTCTCCTAAAATAAAGTGTATAACAGTAGAAAATGTAATTTTTTTGGAAGAAAATTAAATAAAGCTGGTAAATTTTGATTTCTCATAAACTCTCTTTTGGTTTTTAAAATATAAAATTCTATACCTTTTAAAAATTAAAACCTTAAAATGCAATGATTTCCGCACATTAAATCGTTAAACTTTGATTTCTTGTAAAATAAAGTAACAGTATAAAATATTAATTTCTGGAAGAAAATTAATAAAACTAGTAAATTTTGATTTCTTATAAAATCTTAAGTCTTCTGATTTTTAAAATGTCAAATTCCATAGCTTTTAAAAATTAAATCCTTAAAATTCAGTGATTTTCATAAATTAAATCGTTAAACTTCGATTTTTCCTAAAATAAAGTACATAAAAGTATAAAATATTAATTTCTGGAAGAAAATTAAATAAAGCTGGTAAATTTTGATTTCCTATAAAATTTCAACCCTTATGATTTTTAAAATATAAAATTCTATACCTTTTAAAAATTAAAACTTTAAAATTCAATGATTTTCACAAATTAAAACCTTAAAATTCAATGATTTTCACAAATTAAAATCGTTAAATTTTGATTTCTTCTACAATCTAAAGCCTTCTAATTAAATTAATTGTAAATTTTAAATTCCAGGGCTTTTAAGAATTAAATCGTTTAAATTGGATGATTTCCAATATCTGAATCGTTGAAAATTGTTGTATTAAGAAATTAGAAACCTGAAGATTGAATAGATTTTAAATTCCCGATTACGTCCTGGAACCTATCTGGGATTTTAAGCACAGTGTTAGAAATTTCCATGGCAATTTTCAGAGACATGAAACTGAAGCTTTATGCAGTTATTGTTTCTGAAATTTCAGTTACAGTTTGGTAAATTTCAGTTACAATTTGATAAATTTAAGAAAAATTTAGGAAAATTCAGTTATATTTTAGTAATTTTTCGATACTTGTAACTGAAAATTCTGAAACTTGTAACTTAAAATTCCGAAACTCTAACAGAAAAAATTTTACATTCAGGTAACTGAAGCTTAATGCAATTACATGTAACTGAAAATTTAGTTACAGCTTGGTACATTTCAGTTACAATTTGGTAAATTTAAGATATGGTTTAGCTGTCCCAGCTAGACGTTTAGCTGGATTTCGTCTTCTAAGAAAATCTAGCTGTGTTACCTAAATTTCTAGTTGTGTTGTCTAAATATCTAGCCGATATTTAGGTAACTCAGCTAGAAATTTAGGTAACACAGCTATATTTTCTTAGAAGATGAAATCCAGCTAAACGTATAGCTGGGACAGCTAAACCATTTTTTTGGGGAAAATTCAGTTATCGTAACTGAAATTGATCA
>JBAGKK010187396.1:0-22906 GCA_037177015.1 Euceroptres primus | reverse complement strand
ATCGGGAGACCTGGGTTCGATTCCCAGCGGAGCGAATGAGGATCTTTTTTCACAGAATAAAAAATTATTTTCAAATAGTAATAATGGTCATGCAATTAAGAATCACTAAAATAATATAAACTAATAATAAAAACATACGACGACTTATTCAGTCAGGCTTTTATGACAGTAACGAAACACTGTCCCAAATGTATTGTAATTCACTTTCTAATTTTTAGTAAAGGACACTGCACTGGATAATTGTTTTGTGGAACCTGGATGTGAGATATGGATCGTGATTAAAGTTCACACTAAATAATTGACAGAAACAAACGAACACGAACTCCCGCAATTTTTGAGTTTCTCCGGAAAAGAACAGTTAGATTTAATTTTCAAATTGACACGAGGAGATCCGGTCTGTTCTGCATCTAGATGAAAACTGACTTTCTGGTGAGAAGACACCCCAGATGACGTTAAGAAAGAAGTGTTTTTTTTTTTGTCGAAAAGTTAGTGTGCCGTTGGTCCCAAATGCTTAGAGGCGGTTCGCTGGTCGAGGACTCTCGACTCGTGTAGCCGCCTAGCGGTCTATCCGGCTAGGTCGGCTCGAGTGACCAGGCCCTTTAAATCGCACATGTTTCTCAGTTATTCTTTTTTTTAAGTACCGGCTTGTAAATCTTTGAAAGTTTTTTCTCTTCGACTACCTGAGTAACCACGCACTGCCAGAAAAGCCTGACTGAATAAGTCGTCGCATGTTTTTATTATTAGTTTATATTATTTTAGTGATTCTTAATTGCATGACCATTAATACTATTTGGCACTGAAGAGGGCCCCTACTTGGGCCGAAACGTTTGCCGATCTTTAAGTTTATTTTACAATTAAGTAGATCTTAAGAAATAGACCCCATAGCCAATGAAATATTATTAACGAATCCAAGGTACTCCAGGTTCATCCGGGGTAATCCGAGGTAATCCACCTCCGCTGGACCGCGTTTTTAGGAGTTGTTCTCCCCTCGCTCTAAATCGTATGTAACACATTTTTTCGCGCAAAGGAAATTTTCTTTAAAAAGATCAGGTTAGTCGAAATTCAGTTTCTCCAAAACAAAAAAAGTCCTTTTTGCTTTTCAAGGATTTTATTCTAAAAAACCCCAGCTTTCTTCTTAGAATATTCTTTAAAAAATCAAGTGCTCATTTTCAAAAAAAAGTCGATTTTATGTTTGATTTTGATAAATCAAGATCAAATTTTGAAACTTAAAAAAAATACTTCTACGGGATCTAAAGGTCATAAAAAATCTATCGAAAACGCCCAGTCTAGATTTTTTAAAATTATTTATGAAAGCAGCAAATATTCGCGCAACAGAGAGTATCCACCAAAAACTTCAAAATTTAACCCCCTCTAACTCCGCTACGATTCGACAAAACAGGAAAATATTTTTTTGGTAAAATTATCATCTAGTAGGACATTTTCGGGTTGGGACATTTGAGAAATAATGCCCCATACGTCCGTCTAAATGATATCCTAGGGTTTTCTAATGTCCTCAAAGCGTCCTGAGGACATAAGTCGTCCCGAGGACATCATTTAGACGGACATGAATGTCCTTAAGACGTCCTAAGGACAACCTGATTATAACATAATGCATATAAAACTATAATCAATTGAACCAGTGGTCTTGAATTGCTCGGGGCATGATACTAGAAGCATGGTCTGAAAATATGTCGCCGATTAAACTGGGGGATGGGAGACAAATTTCAGTTATTAGATCACAATAGCAACAAATGCAAGTAAAGTTACCACTTGGAACTGATATATGATTCGTGCCATGTCGCCAAAAGTGTGTCCTGACAATAAAGCATTTTACAGATTGTTTGGAGTTTTGCAAAAAAAAAAAAAACCATTGGATTAACATTTCTCAAAATATTAAAGTTTGACAACGGACTTTCGATTTCAATATTGACCTTGCTTTTAGTTTTCAGTAAACTCCGTGTAGAGGACGGTAGCTCTGAGAGGTGCTCATTGTAAATGAGATATATCTTTTTTTAAATTTTTAATAATTGTACGGAGTTTCACGTAAAACCCGATTGTTTTGTCATTGAACTGCATACTCGCTTCCACTATTTTGAGAGCTGCTAATTGCTAGTCAAAGATGTATCTTCACCGCATTTTGTTCACTTAATGATGAATGGAGTTTTACATGAAACCCGATTGTAGTCTTTCTAATGCTTCTTTCTAAGATTTTAAGAAGTGCTGATTACATGGGAGCATAAGAGATTATAGAGATTTTATAAGATTACAAGAGATTATACGAGCTCTCAAAAGATTACAAAGAATTACATTGCAGCTTATATTCAAAACACACTTCTGGCATTAAGACATATGGGTTTTCTTATTTTACGCCTTCATTATCCGACTAAAAAGCTTTCTTCGGTCAAATATCACTTTTTTTTCCTATCATGTCTCCATAGCTATACGAAAGACGCCTGAACACTGAGTTGTGTTAGTAGGCGGCAGAGTTTTTAGTAATTTGGAACCGCTAATTTTCGGTTCAAGTTTCACACATATCTAAATATTAGTAGCGTTCCGCAAGGAATGGGCCCACTTTGTCAATCGCAGTTTAGGAGATATTCACGCTTTTGTAAAAAAGCGTCAAAAATATCGAATTTGGGTTTTCCATCGGAAATCATACTTCAATCTGTTTACTCAAACTGGTTACATAATACTTATGACCCGGAAGTGACTGAAAATGGGTATATATGGTGTAAATATAACTCATCCGCCCATGATACTTGTCAACTTTAAAAGCGTTTTTCTCGAAAAGCGGTTCTTCGATGATCCAACTTCAAAACGGTCTCAGTGACGCATTTCTCAACCTAGAGGGTTCGTTCTGGACTTAAAATGGCGGGCATTTATTAGGCTATATATCCCCACAGGTAACTCCATACCGACAAAATGGGCCCTTTTCTGGCGAATGTCACATTCATGTAAAAAATATAAATGAAGTACAAAAAAAGTCTAACTCAACTCGAAGTCTAACAAACTGGATTCGACTCATTCGACGTCGAGCATTTTTCAGAATCTTAATAATGACCTACGGAAAGTTTCATTTCTGTACTTAAGGTTTAATAATAACTTGAGGTTTACTAGTTTTAAAAATATTTGGTAGAAGGAATTGAGTTGCGAAAAAAAATTGCACTAACCTGTGAACCGTATTGCTATTAATAGATCGATGGTGATGGCTACTGCTTGGAGCATTGCTGTTACTGTCGGCACTTTGTGGACTACTGGGACTGTCTCCATTTAATAGAGCAGGACTGGGATTATGTTGACTGCCAGCTTGTTCTGGATAAGGGATCGAAATTTCGACGTGTGGCGTAAGAAAGTGCATTGGTGGAGTGGCATTGTCAGCAGATCGATTACCAGTACTATCTCCACTATCAGACAAAGGAGCAGAAGGCACAGCTTCTCCGGGAGAACAGCTATTTAATAATGACGTTGAACTATTTGGTCCTGGGTTGTCCAAATCTATACCATGTCTAAAAATTAACAAAAATGATTTGTATACAATTCTACAAAATTTATGAGAGAGCAAAGTATGAAATATAATTTGTTGACACAATTGAAGTGTAGCACGACGCGGCTTAAGGGTATAAATCAGATTTTGGCAACAATGAATCAATAAGACATCAATATGATGTATAACAACTCATTCGGACATAATTTATTCCTAATTGTACATCCCAATATTTCGAAATCCTACAGAAAAACAACATTAATATGATTTCAATTTCAATGCCAGACAATTAATAGGCCATAAAACAAGCAAGCCCGAACACATAAATTTCCTTCTATGATTGAAAATAAGGTGTCTGCAACAAATGACAGTTTTGTTTTTACTTGAATACGCGCAACAAAAAGACGACTTTTACATTTTGTAATTTTTTTGTCCTTTATGTTCCACCATAACTTGGATAGGATATATTGGTATGATTTCTTTTAAATGTAGATAATAATAGCTGGTGTGACATAGGCATAATAAAGATTCGCCGCAGAACACAACCACCAAATAAAACTATGAATATGATATTCGAAAACTTGATTTTTAGGTCTTTATTGGATATATCAACCACTCACTGACTGATTTTCATGAATTCTTGTAGAATCAATAAAAAAACCGTTAAAAATAAGTTTTTTTTTACATCAAAATAAGAAACATTGAATAAGGTGCTAATAAAACTGTACAACATTTTTGAACATTCTTTTTGGTACTGGTTCAAACGCCCCTGACTCTGATAGGTTTTTTCCCGTAAAATCAGAATCCGTAACGCAGAGTTGTCGGTTGGCTTTAGTTTTTGAGCAAAACGCAATCCAAACTGCGAAAAAACGTGTTTTTGAATATCGTTGAGCATTAGGGTGGTCTAAAATTTGTTTCTTTGTATTTTCACGCTCTCAGCCTTCAGATTTGTTCGTATTCCAAAAAAATTAAACACCTTTTTTTAAATCAATTGATATTTAGAGGTTGCTCAAAGCCTATAAAGTTTAACGTGTATTCCCCATAAGAAAAAAATATGTTTTTGTAACTTTGCGATAGAATCGTTAAAATATTAGATGTTTCTGATATTTTCTTGTCCGTTTTTATTGAGAATTAATCGATGAATGCGAATCAGTAATTACTTTTTGAATTCAATCCCAATAAACCACTTTTATGAGATCCCAAAAAAACCCCATAAGTACAAAAATGAGATACCGCGTATTTTTGGCGTTTAATCTTATTTTTTTGCAGTTTTTGTTCAAAAATTGTCTTTAATACTGTCACGTCCCACGACGTCATCTATCGAGTGACTTGTCGAAATAGATAAATTTGGAAAGTTAACATGACTAGCTACAATATCCATCGAGTTATTAGAAAACCTATTACCATATTCCGCAACGATTACCTTCCAGGCAATCAGTAGATCAAGTAAAAATGGTCATAAGTGATACAAGTCAAACCGACTTGTATCACTTATGACCAACCGACTATGATCAACCGAAAGAATTCGGAATCCAGTTCAGCAGTTCGTGGGTCTCCATCTCCGTAATTAAGAACATAATCCAGTTCAGTTTTCTTCAGTTCAACAATTCGGAATCCAGTGCATCAGTCCGCGGGTCTCCTACACCGCAATTAAGAACATAGTCCCGTTCAGTTTCTTCAAACTTCAACGACAAAATACTTTTACCAGTGCGGTACCTACAAGTCTACAAGTATCAACTACCCTACGAATATTCAAGTGCAACCTTTACTCATGAGTTGAGCCTTGCACAACCAGTCAATTTAAAATTTGTGGATCCAACTCTGATCTACCTTGATTTTGCTACCTGAGTTCGAGCCTGGATTTAGACTCTGTTCGATTTCCAACTTCAACCTGAGGACAACCCTTACTTTGATTTACAAGTTCAACTTCTAATAATTTTCGGTAAGTCTCCTATGATTGTCTATTATATGTACAAATCTATTAAGTCCTATTTGTTTACAAGTCGATCCTGGTTTAAGGTGCTGACTTGACGTAAGGACAGTAGATGTCTACTTGATTTCATGGTGCCAAATCAACCGAGGAACTATTCAATCTTTGTATTCTCATAATAAATATTGTTTACTGTATTTTGAACCACCCTTAAAGACTTTTGCCTCATCCCAGAGCTAGGATCCCAGGATCTATATCTAAATTGAGGTTCTTAATAAGACAAGAGGGTTTGTTGCGTTTTGACGTAATATACCACCTTTCTTTGGTGCATCGGCCCGGAAACCCAATAGTCAGTAAATGTTTTTAGTAAAAGAAACATCAAAATTCAGTAAAAGTGTTGGAATCTCTTCAATACTTCTAAAGGCAGAGGAAGAAATAATAAAGGTATTACAAAATTACTCAGGGGTTTGAGCTTGAGCCTAACTTGATTAATTTTACATGTAATACCCACTATTGTTCTTTCCATCCTTGAAAGGTAGCTCAGATTAATCAGGGGTTTGAGCTTTGAGCCTAACTTGATTAATCCATCGTCAGAAAGATTTCTGCTTGGTAATAGCGATCAATTGTTACGTAAAAGTGTTGACATCTTTCCGATACCTTTAAAAGCAGAAGAAGAAATAATAAAAGTATAACGAAATTACTCAGGGGTTTGAGCTTGAGCCTAACTTGAATAATTTTACTCGTAATACCCATTATTGTTCTTTCCACCCTTGAAAGGTAGCTTAGATTAATCAGGGGTTTGAGCTTTAGCCTAACTTGATTAATCCATCGTCAGAGAGATTCCTGCTTCGTAATAGCGATCAATTGTCATGTAAAAGTGTTGAAATCTTTCCGATACCTTTAAAAACAGAAGAAGAAATAATAAAAGTATTACGAAATTACTCAGGGGTTTAAGCTTGAGCTCAACTTGATTAATTTTACATGTAATACGCACTATTGTTTTTTCCATCCTTGAAAGGTAGCTCAGATTAATCAGGGGTTTGAGCTTGAGTCTAACTTGATTAATCCATCGACAGAAAGATTTCTGCTTGGTAATAGGGGTCAATCGTCATTTTTTAAATAAAAACATTCTAGATAAAAAAAAATAAATTAACTTTACAAACAAGGCACATGGAATTTGGTATGCAAAGGTTATAGAATTTAAGATGGTTTACTATTTGAAATCTATCATTAAATATTGAGATATGAATCCCCCTTAAACCATTTTACATTGATTATTGAATATTTTGTGACATATTTGATTTATTACAACGCACTGTGAACTCTTTATTCCTTTTTAATGTACTGCAATTGAAACTTTCAAGGATCAATTTTATGTCCATGAACGTATTCGAACTTGTTATCTTATAATGACATATGTCGAACCCTAATCTGAGCGATTCAGGGAAACCCCAAAAAAAAGATAACCCTGTTACGCGGAGTCAAGCAAAGAAGAATTCTGAACTTGCAGAAATCGTTAAAAATAACCAGGCAGGTCCCTCTGAAACAAAACGAACCGGTCAGTAAAATAAGGAAAACTTCGTCATCAAAACCCTTATTCACCGTTTTGTACTCGAAGAAGTTTCCGGAATAAGCAATTCATCTGATTCTAACAACTGGTACGCGTCAAGCGTCAACCTTGATTCAAGCATTATTTCTGGATCAGCAAGTCCAGATAAAACATTAATAGGTGAAGTCACTATCACTGGTATTGAAGATTCTGATTTACTTAATTATACGGTAATAACTAGATCTCAGATTGAAGATAAAACTTTAACAAAATCCTTTAACAGTTCTTTGGAGCGCGAATCATTAATAAATAATAACGATAGTGATGACGATACAAGTGAATAAGAATTAAAAATTACTGGTAACGGAAGCGCGATTAATAACGCTAACAATCAATTAGGACAAATCAATCCAGAAAACAACAACGAAATGGCCCTGCCAACTAATCAACAAGTATCTTTTTGCGACACCCTGGAAGTAGTTCCCATGTACGATAGTAGTAACGTTCCCTTATCACATTTCATTGAAGGATGTTTAGAAGCCAAGACAATGCTGCCGACAGCTGGTCCTCAAGAAAATCTAGCCAGATTATTAAGAAGAAAATTATTGGGAGAAGCAAGAAAGTGTATTTACGGATCCACTTATGCCACGGTCGAAGAATTAATCGAAAAATTAAAAAGAGTATATGCCCCTGCCAAAAGTGTTTATCAGCTACAAGGAGAGTTAGGAAACACATACATGTGGGAAAAGGAAAATTTTCCCTCTTATTCACCCAGGATTAAAGAAACTGCTGACACTATCGAAGATGCCCATAGGATTAGCAACAACGGAGAAGTTGAAGCTAATTTTAGAACAAACTTAGAAAAAGGTGTAATTGGGTGTTTTATTTGCGGATTACGCCCTGAACAAATTTGCCTGAAAGAAAAAGCAACCTTTAGAGAGATTGTCAACGACACAATTGACGTTAAAAAAAAAATTAGAAGCCTGTTCCGCTTTGCGCAAAAATAAATCCGCAGATTATTCTAAAGACGATAACACAACCAGGAAGGTAAATAATAAGACGAGTAGATTCAATGTAGCCCAGGATAATAAAGTAACATGTCTTATTTGAAAAAGATCAGGCCACACTACTGAAAATTGTTATTATTTAAATAAAGCTCAAGAAGCAGTTTCCAATAAACAACAATCAAATTCTGTCAGACATAATCAACCACAGAACAATAATAATAATCTGCAAAGACAAACAAATAACAGTAACAATAACTACTCAAACAATAGAAATAACAATTACAATAACAACAGACTAGGTACTTCAGGACAATACAGAAATTCTAACTCAAGACAATTTCAAAATCAAAATGGACGATATGATAACTGAAGCCATCAAAACAACAATAAACAATATTCCCCTGATTCAGAAATCATTTGCCGTTATTGTAAAAAACCGGGTCACACTTTAAGAGATTATAAAATCAGATCACAGAATCAAAACCAAGAACAAAAACAAACACAGCCACCGGAAAACTCCAATGCTCTCCCCAGTCCGGGTGCACTGAGGAAAGCGTAAACAAGGTACCAGAAGCATCCACTTCTAAAGATCAATTAACTACAAGAATTAATCTTTCAAAACCTAGTACGATTCCATCGATTATGATATCAGCTGAAGGGTTAATAAACCCAGCTCGTATGATGATCGATACCGGTGTTCGTTGAAATTTAATTTTAAAAATGCTGAAAACTCTAACGTTCCAGTAAATGAAGAAACCGTGTTAAGACTTACAGGAATAAATGATTTGACACTCTACACACTAGGCCAAATACAAATAAACATTCTAGGATACCCAACAATATTCAACATTATTCCTAACGAAGTTCCAGTCGAAGAAGATAGAGTGTTAGGATCAGAATTTTTCCGAGATAATCAAGTCAATATAAATTACACATTAAAATGTCTAGAAATAAAAAATACTTTTTATCCTTTTGCATCTACACAAACATTAACTATCCCTGCTCGAACAGTAACAACTTTTTATGTCCCAATTGGAAATCCAGAAGCACGTGAAGGATATGTTCCACGATTACACGTCGGAGAAGGAATTTATACAGGACATGCAGTCGTAAGAAACCGTGAAGGAAAAGCATATTTGAAAATTGCCAACACTAATGAAACACCAGTAACAATTTCAATCCCAAAAATTAATTTAAAGATTTTGAAGAACCAGATTTCAATCCAACAGTCGAATAAAACAAATAAC
This sequence comes from Euceroptres primus, assembly GCA_037177015.1. NCBI lineage: Eukaryota > Metazoa > Arthropoda > Insecta > Hymenoptera > Figitidae > Euceroptres > Euceroptres primus. The sequence goes on along the minus strand of JBAGKK010187396.1, from coordinate 13,689 downwards.
TCTAAAAACTTAAGTGACGAAGAATTATCTAGCAAAATCCTGAACAATTTCCTAAAAACTGACAATTCCTTTGACAGTCCATGCAAATTTTATAACATAACAGGTGAAGATAGAGTAGAATGTATTAAAAAACTTTTTCGATTAGACCATTTAAATCAGGACGAATATGAACATGTATAAAGATTAATTAACAATAGTGCGGACAGATTCCAAATTCCAGGAGAACCTCTCAAAGCAACTAAATATTGGACGATTGTCCAATATTTTCGCGACAATATCGCTTTCCTTCTGTTCGCAAAGAAGAAATTATAAAACAGGTAGACGAATAACTAAAAAACGGAGTGAACGGAGAACCTTCACAATCGTCCTATAACACTCCCGTTTGGATCGTTCGTAAAAAACCAGACTCCAAAGGTAATTTAAAATGGACAATGGTTCTCGACTTTCGCAAATTAAACGATAAAACAATTGGCGATTCATATCCATTGCCAAATATAAATGACATCCTCAATTCTCTTAGATCCGCGAGATATTTCTCAGTTTTTGATCTAGCTACAGGATTTCACCACATAAAAATGGATCCTAAGGATTCCCATGAAACCGCATTTTCTACACCTCATGGTCATTACGAATTTGACCGAATGCCTTTTGGATTGAAATCAGCTCCCGCGAATTTTTAGAGATTAATGGATTTGACCTTGACCGGACTAATTGGCACAGAACTCTTTGTATATCTTGGTGCCATAGTCATATATGCTGATACTTTAGAAGAACACGAAACAAAATTTAATAATTTAGTACAACGCCTCAGAAAAGCAAATCTTCATTTACAACCAGACAAATGAGAATTTCTGCGTCCCGAAGTAGGATATCTAGGTCATATAATTGATAGAAAGGGAGTACATCCAGATCCGAAAAAGATAATAGCCGTAAAAGAATTTCCAATTCCAAAACCACAGAAAAATGTAAAACAATTTTTAGGGTTAGCAAGATACTATCGCAGATTCATTGACGGATTTTCAAAAATTGCCAGCCCTCTAAATCAACTTTTCAAAAAGGACAATCTCTTCGTTTTGACTGAAAAACAAGCAGCAGTCGATATTTTAAAAGAAAAATTATGCGAAGGACCACTTTTACAGCGACCTGATTTTTCTGAATCTTTTGTACTTATAACAGACCTGATTTTTCTGAACCTTTTGTACTTACAACAGATGCCTCAAGTTTTGCAATGGGAGGAATATTATCATAAGGAAAAATAGGCAAGGATAGACCGATAGCATACGCTTCACGTAGCCTGAGCGATACCGAGAAAAAATATGATACTTATGAAAAAGAAGCGCTTGCAATATTTTTTGTGTAACACACTTTCGTCCATATCTTTATGAAAGAAAATTCACTCTAGTGACTGATCACAAGCCTCTGGTTTGGATCCAGAATTCTAAGGACCCTTGTTCTCGAGTTTCGCATTGGAGATTAAAACTCGCAGAACACGAATTTGATGTAATTTAAAAAACAGGAAAAATGAACGTCAACGTAGACGCACTTTCAAGAAATCCTATTTTCAATAAAGAGAAAGAATCTAATGAAAATGTATTAACGAAGAATCAAAATTAAATTCGACAGAAAGAGGAGAAAATTTTTGAAATATCCTAAATCATTCAAGCTCTCAGCTTCAAAGCTATTATTTATGACAACTCTTCTCCTAAGCCCTGCATTAGCAAAGAAATAGGAGTACACGCTATGGGGGACCATGACAACTAAAGGACAAAAGAAAAAACAACAAGAAAATTTAAGTCAGAGTAAGGTACAAGAAGAATTAAAGGAACAAACTACTCAATTTGAGCCTGTCGTAAAGAGATCGCGCGGCAGACCAAGGAAAACTATACTCACAAATTTGAAAAATATACCCTCTCAGCCAAAGAAAAAGAGAGGTAGACCAAGCAAGGAAACAATTTATGCTCCAGAAATAAATATGAAGAAACAAAAACAAACGGAACCCAAAGACCATTCCGACGCATACCTTGACTACAATCCTGCAGACTCTGATTCTGAAGACAATTCTAATGATGATCCAGATTCTTTTGATTCACTAAAACAAATTTAAACAAGAAATAAGAAAAAGAAAAGTATCAAGAAGCCTAAAAAAACCTCAAGATGAAGAAAGTGAACATTATTTTTTTACCTCAGAAGATGAAATTATCGATGTAGAGACTGTGGATGAAGAAAACTTTGAATATCCCTTCGATAAAAATATAGATGTAGAAACTGTGGACGAAGAAGATCCTAAGTACCCCTTTGATAAAGAAAACTTCGATAAAGAAAATTTTCAAGATGCTCTAGATGAACTCAAGATAGACATGAAAGGTAATTCAAATAATCCAGATAATTTAGAAACAGAAGAAATTCAATTTTCCCCAGAAATCCTTACCAAGAACTCCCAAACAACAGAATAAAAATTTATAGGAAAAAACGTGGTTGAATGCCGCGATCAAGTGACAATGCGAAAAAATAATTATGTGTATTTTGTTGCCACTAATGGCACGCCCCGAGATAACGGTTCAAGAGTTTTAGCAAAACGTGGGATTTTACCCAAGTTAAAACATTTACGAAAGGGAATTGCAAAAGAAATAAAAAAAGGAAACCATTATCACTTTGCGCTTCCAATTGAAGCGGACTCTAAAGAAAATTTATCTGACACTCTGGATAGTATTAAACTATCAATTTATTTTTTACATGCATTAGCTAGGAAATTCAATCTACAATCAATTAGTGTCGCAAAAACTTCACAAATTAATCATGTACCCTGGGAAGAAATTAAAGCAACTTTCGATTTAGAATTTGCCCACTTATCTACGAAAATTATAGAGACTAACAGTATAACACAATATCCAACTAAGGAGCAACGATCACAAGCAATAGAAGAGGCTCATTCCTCAGCATTAGGAGGTCATAAAGGTGTTACGAAACCATATAATCGAATCCGACAAAAATTTTATGGGGAAAATATGAAAGTAGATATTCAAAAATATATTCAAGGTTGTTTAGAATGTCAAATTAAGAAATTGGTCTGAGTTAAAACCAAAAGTCCAATGGTGATCACTGATACACCTACCACTGCTTTCGAAAAAATATCTATGGACATCGTGGGTCCATTACCGAAACAACGTCAGGTAACATTTACGTTCTCACAATTCAAGATAATTTTAAAAAATACTCTGTAGGTATTCCTCTTCCCAACCAGCAAGCTAGCACAATAGCGGATGCTTTCGTTAAAAAGTTTATTTGCATTTTCGGATCTCCTAAAGGAGTATTAACAGATCAAGGACGTGATTTCTTGAGCAATTCATTAAAAAAATTAGCAAAACGCTTTAGAATTAAACAATTTTGCACCACGGCTTTCCATCTGCAATGGAACGGATCACTTGAACGCTCACATCATGTTTTAGGAGATACTAATACTCATATACTAGTGTACATGAAGGTACAAATTGCACACCATATAAATTAGTCTTTAGTAAATTAGCTCGTGAACCCTCTAGCGAACCTCCATCACAACATGAAAAATTACAAACTTATAATGATTATTTAATAAATTTTGTAGCACAGCTCCATGAAATGCGAACACAAGCAAGACAAAACCTCATTGCAACAAAATAAAAAAAAAATGTACCATGATAGGAAAGCAAATCCTTTGGAAGTAAAAATCGGAGAAAGTGTATTTTTCTTAAAAGGAGGTAAAATAAAAAAGCTTGATAATCATTACACAGGCCCTCATGAAGTCTTAGGTGTATTAGGAAAAGGAAATGTAAAAATTAATATTAAAGGAAAACCGACCGTAGTTCACGTTAGAAGACTTAAAAGATCCCATTTAAGTGTTCAAAAATAAACAAAACGTCCTCCCTCTTACTTTTAGATGGATCGAAACGACTGTCTACGCATTAATTCTATTATGACTGCTCTAATAAATAACATCAATCTATATACACTTTGGCCAGAATTATTCATTACAAAACTTCTTGATAGAAATGATCCAGATATACCTAAATGGGCTAGTATCTTTCATAAATTAGAAACAATAGAAGAAATTCTAAAAAAATTAAAACCAAAGGACTGGATGCTTACAAAAATTTAATATTAAAGTTGTCACAAGTTGTCACAGTTGTCACACCATGATGTTTTGCCAGACATATTAGCTTGTATGGATTAAAAAGAAGAAGAAAAAACAATTTTCAGACAAAAATGGATGACACTGATCACAAATACATTGATGCTCTCCTCAACCTGTTCGCTCACCGGTGTGACATGTTAATGCTATGGTCATACCTATTTTCAAATGGAATTTTTAAAGAAGATGATTGCAACATCCCAACATGGACTAAGGACCTCAGAAATCCAGTAACAATTCGCAGTATATTGAGAAATATTAAAACAAGAGCACCAGATGTCATAAAAAATCTTATACACAGTCTACGCGAAACTGATCAAATATTTTTATCAGATGCTTTAGCACTTGCAATAGTCTAAATATTGATTTCTAAAATGAAAAGCATGATTTCAAATAAAAACACAAGGAAAAACAAACAAGTTTAAAAATTATTTTCTTAAAATATTGTAATAAATTCAAGCAGTACGAGCTGCTAACTGGAACCCCCCTTTTCCAGACATGGGATTACGATGATTTCTCTTGGTAGCAGTGAGCATTTACTGTTATCACTTACCAATAGGCCACGCCTTCGTGGGATACGATTGAGGTTCAACTCAATTAAATATCAAAACATTATCTTTATTAAAGGAAGGAGAATGCGACCTATCCTCCCCTAAATTGCATGTTGAAACAACTTGCATACAACTTAATACGCACTGTATTACATTGCGGGATGCACTCACACACATCAGCAGTCGCAAATGGATTAAGCGCATATATTCAAGATATTTCCAGAGACCAATGTTTTATGTTACATTCATCAGGAACTATTAATATACCTCCAAATTTACAATTATCTCAGATTGCAAACAATGGAACAACTAAACGAAGCGTAACTCTTGCAGAATCATTAACAATAGTCGGAAAATGCACAGGAACTCAATTCTCAGACTCATATGAAGCAACAATAAATTTAAATACCGACAAAATTCATTTAAGATCTGGAAACGTATGTCCACTTTCAACCTCACAATGCACTGATGTAGAAGGAGGTCAAACATTTTGGAATCCTTTGCCTAACGACGTATGCGAGACGAAAAAATATGAAGTCTTATATGAAGAACTAGCAAACAAAACACACGATAAATCCGTGGAAAATTCAGAAACCCTTTATTCTTTAATAACCGAGGATATTACATTTATACTCGCGCAAAAAGGCAGCAAACCAGTTTGTAGTTATAAACTAATTCGTAGAGAACATCCAAAGCTCCTAATTTTTGAAACAACTCCCTTATATACATTTGTACAACAAACAAAATTATTAATTCCAAAGATGGATATATTTACATATTTACAAGGACCAGGATACATGCCCATGGTTGCAGGAGAAGTAGTTTACATAATCAAATGTGTTCCAATCGAAGTTAAATATAGACGTACAGAAGAATGTTATCTCCAACTTCCAATTCACTGGAAAAATCAAACTTACTTTTTATCACCACGAACGCATATTTTATTAACCACTGGTACTCAAACCAATTGCAACTCTTTTCTTCCACCAATGTATTTCTTAGGAGACTCATGGTATAAACTCTCTCCCTACGCAACGGAGACAGTAGACCTTGAAATAATGAAACCTGAAAGTAAATCATCTTGGAAATATTCTAATCGAGCATCTTTAGCAACAAGTGGAATATATTCTAAAACAGATCTTGATAAATTAAGAGACCATATAATGTTCCCTGCAGAAAAACCCATGATTTTAAATACCCTAGCGAGAGGAATAAAAGGAGAATCCATAAATAATCAAGAAATATCCCTGTAAAATCTTTTTGATGAATAAACACTAGATAAAATAGCGCAATCCACTTGGGGTCGTTTTTGGACCCTTTTTACGAGTTTCGGTACAACTAGCGCGGGTCCAATAGGAGTAATAATTATAATCAGAGGAATTAAACTGGTAGCTGATACAATTATTCATGGATATGCATTACATAATTTATTTGGATGGTCTTTTCACCTATTAGAAGAATTTTGAGACTCAGTCTCTAATTTACTTTTACATCTAGGAGCACAACCTCCGAAAAAATCCAACAAAGAAAAGAAAAAAGGATCAAATCCATCAGCACACGAGACAAAGGAACAAAGCACCCTTCTCAAATCCACCGAAGCTAAGGAAAAAGGTAAAGACCAAAAAGCTGCAGATTCTACTCTTTATCCTCATTCTCAACTGGTTGAAGCAGCTAATAATCAACACTACTCTGTCAACCTATAACTATTCTATCATGTCGCATGAGTCCTTCGTAACCCTTCTAGAAAAACTTATTCAAGAAAAGGGAGAATTACCTCTACTTTATGATATAGATGTCGGCCGGAATTTTGTCAATAAGTACCACATTATTGTTAGACTACAATATAAAAGTTACATAATTGTTAGTAGCGCAGAAGATAAAGAGTTAGCCAAACAAAACGCAGCAAGAAATTTGTTATGCGAACTAACAACCGACAACAAATATAAATCACCTTTTGAACCCGCATTCAGTAATAAATTATGTGAAGACTTGCAAATCTTATGTACTCAATGAAATCTCTCTTATCCGCAATTACAACAATAAACGTTAAAACATTGCCAGGAAACGAAACTGAGTTGGCTATTTACTCAGTTCAAAATATTAAACAGACTGGAATTTCTGACTCAAGTAAAGAAGCAAAAAATCTCGCTGCTATGAAAGTAACTCGCAGACAAATTTTAGATGCAAGTAACGAAGAAGTACTTGCCACTTCTCTACAGAATTTTCACATTTCTTTTAATGATTCGTCAAGCTAACCTACAACTTCAAAATTCCCAGTCGAGAAAAAACCTAAAAAATTAAGAAATTTGCCAAGAGTAACAACTTGTAAAAAACATCTTTTTACATCTCCACCATTTTCTCCTCAACAAAAACCCTCTCCTGGTACATATAAAAATTTAGGAAAAAGTTTTAAAAAATGTATTTACTGTGGATTTCGAACACCTAACCCATATCTCAAATTCTAAAAAAAAATTTCCGTACTCCAGGAAACCAAGATGGCAAGTTATAACGATCAACTCGCTCGTGTATCAAGAAATACAAAACAAAGGCAAAAATACAATTCCACGAGAATTCTAAATCACACGGAAATACTGAAGAATTTCACGATCCAATATGGACTACCAGAACCGCAAATAATAAAATATCCCGATTTACATTCACAAGCACAGTCACTAAATTGTGAAAACAGCTAATGTCCTTTATAATCCTTTTCTAATCTTCCCTTTTTTCTTTTTCAGACCTGCGAGAAGCACAATGAATACTCAATTTTCAACTGGAATGTTTCTGTTGTTCTCTTTTATATTTCTGTCAAAATCAGCTAAGCTTTCTTATATCAACACTCCTTTTTCAAGTTCGTCAGGTGTTTTCTTCGAGCCTATTACAAATTTCCGAACCTTTTCGAAGGAATATCATTTAAATTTAAATTAAATTTAAACTTAAATTTCAAATAATAAAAATCTATTATAAACTTCTCGACTAATGCATTCTAGAGAAGAAAGAATTAATTATTTTTTAAACTATATTTCTCTTATAACTCCTAAACAAGATAATAGTTCATTATTTCAAGAAATTCAAGAATCAGTCGTGCAAAGAACTTCCACACAAGATAACATTTTTCTTGCCCAAAATCCACTTACGCAAAACATTGCAAATTTCTCTACAATCCTTTCAGAAATAAAACCCTACAAAGAATGGCATAATTCTCGAAGTAATCCAGATTTATCCATTTATAAAATGAACGCAGCAAACTGGCTAGCTTTACTTTTCAGAAATTCTTCCATTCTAGAAGATCCAATATTTCAATCACAAAGCTCAATTGTTTTTTTATTTTGACTGTCCCTATTCCTTCTTTTGGTGAATTTCGTTTACTTAAACCCCATCCATTACCTATATTTTCTAATTTTAATACAAATAAAATTGTTGCAATCTACATAAAATCGCAGGTCAATTATTTAGCATTATCAGAATCAAATCAAACATATTTTTTATCAGATGATAATTTTCTCCAGTCTTGTTATGGAACAAAAAATGGAATGTATTGCTATGCTACAAATCCATTTCTAAATGTTTCTAGAAATTCTATTTGCGAAACACAGATGTTTATAAATTCAGTACCATATAAATGCGATTTTTACATAAATTTCAGTCATTACCCTCAGTGGACCCCATTAAAAACTCATTACGGATGGATCTATTCAATTTCATTTCCAAAACAGATTTAATTATCTTGTCCAGAACAATTAGGAAAATCTATTGATATTCAAAATACAGGAATATTACAACTAAAAAGTGACTGTAAAATTGATTCAATCAATCCATCCTGTTTCAGGAATAATAATCTCCAAATATTAGATTTTTCTATCCTTTTTTCACAGTCAAACCTGTCAATCTCTTCTATCACTCCTTATTTGATTAATGATTCCAAAAAATCGCCTGAAATTCTCAAAACTTTTTTTTTCAACAGTTCAATAAAGAAAAAGACACTCCACTGTTCATTCTCGAACATCAAATCTTTATGTACGATCAAAATTCCAAAAATCCAAAAGTTTCTTCTAATTTTCCAAACACATATATCCAAAATCTTGGCATAGACATTATTCTAGCTGCAGCAATTGTTGCGACTTTAACCCTAATGCTACTCATAATAATGCTACTGAAAATCCACAAGATCAATAAAAAACTAAAAACAAATAATCTAAAACTTGAAGTTTATAATGAAGAGGCCGGAAGCTACCAAAGAACACCGCTAAGTAATGTCGCCAGACCATTACTAGAATCCCTATCGTTTTATTTTGAAAACAAGTAAATAAATTATATACATATAATCTAAATTGATCACATGCTCAAACTATGGAAATACATAAGATAAACAAAAGATTCCACGTTGAATCTTTTCAAAAATGAAAACATATATCTTTTTCCAATTTTTCTTGAAGATTACATTGTTTTTAGACAGCTTTTTAACTACAATAATATATTTTCTACTTTAAAAAGTAAAATATTGTAAATAAATTTGCTTTTCCTTATGTATATTTCTTTACTATACTAAATAATAATTTTAAATAATCCTGCATTATAATAAATAAATAAAAATGAATGACAAATTTATTTTTAAAAAAAGTTTTATTAATATTACTAGAAATAACAAACAAAAAATAGATATTTAAAATTATTTACAAATAAAAGAACATAAAAAAGTAATAAATTTTAAAGAAAATTTTATAGAAAAGAAAACGGTATCATTCCAATATTCTAAAAAAACAAGTGCCAATATAGTAAAAAATTCCTCGAAAAATTCTTTAAACTCTGTTTAGTCGCCCAATCATGGTCAACGAATCACCTTATCTTAAACTCTACCTTTCCCATGCATACTTTAACTTTCCAGTACTTAACTCATAACGTTTCACCTATTCAATTAGTATACTTTCTAGTTCCAAAAACCTGTTTAATTCTATTCAGTTTAAAGTCATTTTTAATGAACCAACTGCAAATGAACCAAAATGTAAAATTTCAGGACCTATAGACCGCGCGAGACCGCAAGATTTCCCAATGACATATAGCTATTTACTTTGTTGCTCATGTCTTACTATACATTCGTCTACATTATTCATTTATTTTGATAAAATTACTATGAAAAGACTGTCCATTTTGCTACGAAAAAATATCAGTGACAGAAAAACAAAATTATGAAAATAGATTTGATAGGCACTCTATCGCACAAGTCCCAAACGTTTATTTAAAATGTTATATACGTAAAGACGAAATAGTTTATCCACGCTGTAGAGCACTGAAATGTCTAGAATGTATTAAACAATTTTTAATTAGTGAAAGGAAAATTTGCTTAGGTAACGAAGTAGAAGTAGTTCCACAAAACTTTTTTGTATAAGCATTCTACTTATTCTACATTCAGTTATTCAGTAGTTTTGTATAAAATAACAAATGTTAAATTTAGTTTTTTAATTTAGAAATGCTATCAGAAAATTCTGAGCATATTGAAGCACAAAAATCCGAACATGACTCACAATCAGATCAACCATTAGCTGATCAATAATTAATGTTATTTCTGTGTTATAAAAGATTATCTAGACTCGACAAAATATATAAAAATGTCCTTATAAACAAAATGGTTTGTGGTCAATGTTACATACACGATCTTACAATATTTGAAATAGAGAATATTTATCTTTATACAAACTCTTATGAAACTGTAAACTCACTAGACACCGTCAACTGTTATATTTGTAACAAATTACTATTTTATGTACAAACAACGAGCAGAAAAATGTTTTGAATGTGTAAAAGAAATTTTTGAAAATCAGCCAATAAATATTTTAGAGACAAATTCAGGCAACGAAAATTAAAATAGGGTAGCATATGTGCATGATATCATAAAAAGGAAGTATATAAAATATGCACGTTCTATCTGATTGTATCTTTATAAATTTCGACAGTTTTTCTCTTCTTTTACAGATAACATGGCAATGGCAAAACAAGAGAGAGACCCTACGAGAACTAGTAGCGCAACGCAAACGTTAAATTAAATTAACACAGAATATTATTTTTCGGAACCAATTTATATAATTAAATCTTCGGTACCACTGTTTCGAGCGGAATGTTCAATAAAAAAGGTAAATCAAAAATATGTTTTTCTTGACGAACTGGCGTCTCAAAAGAGAGCCGCAAAACAAAATGTAGCAAAAGATGTTTTAACAGCGTTAACGAAAGATTTTATTTGTAGTGAAGAAATCCTTTATAATGTATCAACGAAGCACGAAAATGTGTATAATGTTTCTAGTAAAACGATGAATGAAAAGCGAATGAAATTATATAAATGGACCAACGCATGCGAAAAATGCTATTTACGTGGACATTTAGCTCCAAACTGTTATGGTCCTCAACAAAACCGAAATTATAAACCTTAATTTTTTCTACGTGAATTATATTCCTTTTATTATAACCTTTTTATCAAACTATATATATATATATATATATATATATATTTTGTTGTATACCTCTACGAAATGTAACCTATATTGTATCTTTTATGTCATGAATTACTATTATAAAAATGTAATAATCTTTTCGTATGTATATCCTCAATTTTGTGTACAAATCTGTAGATATTTACTGAAAATCGAACGTAGTCATTTCATCCTCACTTCCGATCCGAAGGGGGTAGATGCCACGTTCCACAACGAAATCATCGTCTTAACTACTTGATGAACCTTTTTGAATTGTGACTTCTTAAACATTTACTGTCAGTAAAATTTTCTTTCGCCAAATTCTTCGCAACTTATGTAAGCAAATATGCGAATATGTTCATAAATCAATTGAAGACATGAGAATGACAACTCGGTAAAGACTATTTGAAGTTGGCCCCTAAATTAGGTTATTTTAACTATTACTAAGGAGTGACTTGTTAAAATAGATAAATTTGAAAAGATACCATGTCTAGCTACGATATCCATCGAGTAATTAGAAAACCTTTTACCATATTTCGTAACGATTACCTTCAAGGCAATCAGTAGATCAAGAAAAAATGGTCAGCCATACTCCTTACCCACAGAAGTAGATCAAATCGACTTGTATCACTTATGATAAACCGAGTATGACCAACCGAAAGAATCGGTTGCGTGTCGTCCTCATTTTAGCCTTACAAAAAGTGAAAGGCCTCAAGCAGTTCCAGTTCAGTTTTCTTCAGTTCAACAATTCGGAATCCAGTGCATCAGTCCGTGGGTCTCCATCTCCGGAATTAAGAACATAGTCCAGTTCAGTGTTCTTCAGTTCAACAATTCGAAATCCAGTGCATTAGTCCGTGGGTCTCCAACTCCGGAATTAAGAACACAGTCCAGTTCAGTTTCTTCGAAGTTTAACGACCAAATACTTTCACCAGTGCGGTACCTACAAGTCTACAAGTATCAACTGCCCTACGAATATTCAAGTGCAACCTTTACCCATGAGTTGAGCCTTGCACAACCAGTCAATTTAAAATTTGTGGATCCAACTCTGATCTACCTTGATTTTGCTACCTGAGTCCGAGCCTGGATTTAAACTCTGTTCGATTTCCAACTTCAACCTGAGGACAACCCTTACTTTGATCTACAAGTTCAGCTTCTAATAATTTTCGGTAAGTCTCCTATTATTGACTATTATATGTACAAATATACTGAGTCCTATTTGCTTACAAGTCGATCCTTATTTAAGGTGCTGACTTGACGTAAGGACAGTAGATGTCTACCTGATACCATGGTGCCAAATCAATCGAGGAACTATTCAATCTTTGTATTCGTATAATAAATATTGTTTACTGTATTTTGAAGCACCCTTACTGACTTTTGCCTCATCCCAGAGCTAGGATCCAAGGATCAATATCTAAATTGAGGAACTTAATAAGACAAGAGGGTTTGTTGAGTTCTGACGTAACAATACGTGAGATATTAGTTTCTAAACATATTTTGATGTTTTCAAAACTGTTTAAACAATTTCTTATTGTTTATAACGATCTTTTCATAGAATAAAGCTAGAAAATTGCGGTTTTTTCTACATTCTTCAACTTTTCCTCCACTTTCTAGTTATAATGATTAAAAATTAACAAAGTTTATATAATTAATTGTTGTTCATAAACATTTTCTCTTAGAATAAACATAGAAAATTGCGGATTTTTCTACATTCTTCGACTTTTTTTCGACTCTCTAATTATAATTAGATAATAATTATTGAAAATTAATAAAAGCAATTGTTTGAACAATTAATTGTTGTTTATAAAGTTTCCATTGAAAAGTAACAAAAGACATTGTTCAAACAATTAATTATTGTTTCTAACAATCCTCTCCTAGAATAAAGCTAGAAAATTGAGGTTTTTCCTACATTCTTCAACTTTTCTTCGACTCTTTAGTTATCAACAAATAATAACACAGCCACACAAAAAAAAGTCTGATACTTTTGACGAGGCACATGTATTCCTATGTATTTTGAGGCGCTGAATCCGAATCTGAGGTCCAAATAGCACCTTTCACGATTGGTTTTCGACAAAACCTTAAAAAACCGTATTTTGGAGTATATGATGGAAAAACGTGTTTTTTTACGGGATTCAAGCTGCTGATTCCAAAAGTAGAACCAGATTAGTTATATAACTGAGAATTCTATGACATAACCTCAAAAAAAGATTCTTACAGCAGCAACAGCCAGCATTGCATTTTTATGGATTTTAAGCCGCAGAACCCAGTTTTTAAGTCAAATTTGCATAGTAACGAACAGATTTGTTACATTATTCCAAGAGCATACTGTATTACAACAATCTTCTCTTAGTCTTTCTCTAAGTCTTTCTCATCATATTTAAGCTTACTGCGTTTCTTCTGAACTATGAGTTCTGAGCCTTTTGTGTTATGATTCAATAATAAATCTTTGGACTGGGGTGTCCATTCATTTGCATCCATTGAATTCACTTACACTCATCGCTGGATTATGGGCCAC
>JBAGKK010187285.1:0-22908 GCA_037177015.1 Euceroptres primus | reverse complement strand
AAAACGTCGACATTTGACAAAAACGGGGGGGGGGGGGGTCAAATTTTACACAAATCTAATACCTTCTCATATGATGAGAATGTAAAAAAACTTGGAAAACCTTTTTAAAAAATGAGGTTTTTGGACTCAGATTTCAAATGAAAGAAGTTGAGTGTGTCATTAGGTCGTGTGGTGTACCTTAATTTGAATGCGTCTACTATAATTAGAGGTTCTATTATTAGTGATACTGAATTTGTCACCTTGATTGTAAATAGAGTCACTATAAATACTAATTTTCTTATTGGTTCCATATACAATTAAAAGACAAGAATCACTATCAAAGAGATCAACTAATACTGTTAAACCACCTCTTCTTAAATAAATAATTATTCCTTATTACATATCATAAGCTATATAAGCGATTTGAATAATTGATTTGTTTTAAGAGAAAAAAAATCAATCATTGACTGATTCATAAGAAAAAAAAAATACATTAGTTTACAGTGCTTCATGCTCTTATTTCAATTAATTTGTAACGGATCCTAAGGTCGACGAATAATTGAAGTAAAACGATAATTCATCTCTCGATCTTGACCTATTAATAAACTTAAAAAACACAATTTATGTTATTGAATGTGGTATCATTTTTTAAAATTGAATTCTAGCATCACAAGCCACAATTTTTTCTCATGAAAACAATTACTATTTTCAGAAGGAACTAAAATAAGTTTTCAAATCATTAGTTTGTCAGAGAAGAATTTAAAACAAAAAAATAAATTATTATCTAATTCTAAATCCATTTATTTATTTTTAAAGTCAGAAGAAAGTAAAATGAAACGCTAGTATGTAGAGAATAAGCGAAGATAAAAGAAATAGTTTGCAGCGGGTCGATGTAGAAACTGAATTAGAAAATCTCACTGAGTAAACCGATTAGAAATATTACGAAAAGCTGTTGAGAGAACTGCCTTTAACACACTTGGGATATTTATTGCTAGGTCGTTGATTAATTTCAAAATGTGATTTAGTTCCTATTCTCTCTATCAATATTGATTTGTAATTGGAAGATGTACTTACGGTGTTGTCAGTTGTGATATAGTAAGTAGTAAGAGCACCCGCCCCCACAGCACTTGCACCTGCTGCCAATAATCTCAAGGAAGCCATTCCTAATCTCAATGTATGAAACTCTTACACGGATCTGCAAAAAATTAAAATTATTAATCATGTAATAAAAATGAAAAACAGTCTAGTATTGGTCCAATTTAAAAACACAAATTTCTGAATTGTTTTGTACCATTCAAAAGTTTTTCAAACAAGTCTCTGTAGATTTATTAAAACAGGGAAAAAGGCTTAGAACTAAAAAATCTTCATGGCGAACAATGATAAAGTCTCAATAATGAAAAGACTAACAAAAACGAGAATATAATTATAGTCTTGTTGATCGTTAAAGTGAGCGTTTGACCATGAAGGTGGCTGCATATTTCTGAAGTGCAAGAATATGAATTAAGTTTGTGGAAGAGAGCAAAATTCCTTCTCTTATTTTGAGAAGAGGCGATTTGAATTGTTTAATGAATAATTATAAGTATTTTAAAAAAATTAATTTTTAACCCTGAGGGCATCTTTTCTTCTCATTTTATGATGCAGATATTGCAGATGTAGATAAAACTAAGCACGTGAATGAACTTCTGGCAGCTCCCAGACTTTGAGTCGCCTGATAATTAAATATCTTATAAAGCACTGTATTTTAGTATTTCAAAAGCTTCAATAAATATTTAAGCTAAACTACGAAAAGTAAAATTAATAACACAATGAAAATTATGCATTATATTTTTTCAACAAGTGTGTAAACTTCATTTTTAATACTATATGTATAAAACTTTGGTTAAGGAAAATTTTAAATCCTGCGGTTCAAAGGAGAAACGAATTATTTTAAAAGTTTACCCAAAATTTGTAAGGAAATGAATTTAAGATTTTTACTTTCTCATTGACAGAAAAATAATTTTTTTCTCAGGTAAATTTCTTGCTGAATAAGCAGTGATAATGATTCAAGAGGCATCACGTGAGAAACGAAGACACATGTACTAAATATATTTTTACAAGACTTGCAGGAAGCAATTTATAACTTTTTAATTTGCATTTCAAAATTTA
Source organism: Euceroptres primus (assembly GCA_037177015.1). Lineage (NCBI taxonomy): Eukaryota > Metazoa > Arthropoda > Insecta > Hymenoptera > Figitidae > Euceroptres > Euceroptres primus. Next base: position 20,784 of record JBAGKK010187285.1, on the reverse strand, counting down.
CTAACGCCATTATACGAAATATTTTTAGAAACTCATTAGTGTAACAAATAATTAACAAAAGAGATAACTTTCAATTTGTATCTTCAAGTCATTCAGTAGTTAAGAAGTCATCAACACAAAACAAAGATTTAGATTCGATTATTTTTTGAATTATTTTTTGTTCAATAAAATTTACTACATAGAAAGTTGCAACTTTCTATTGGCTTCATGGGTTCGATAGAAAGCAGTAATTAATTTAAGAGATGGCTGCACATGTGACGATGAGTCATAAAAACGAACAGTAACAAATTAAGTTGTCATGCCAAATACGTTGAATATCAAAAGCCTGATGGTTAATTTTGACTAAGGTCCAAAATATGAGCACGCGCAGGTGCTCATGCTTCCCGATTGTAAATTTTGTGGACTTCTTCCAAAAAAAAATTCAAATTACACATTGTACAAGAGGTATTTGATTTATTTTGTTCCATATTCTATTGTGTGGCTATGCAATTTTATAGAAATTAAACATTAATTTCTGCTTTTTAACATTTCTGCTATCAATGAGAGGATTTTTTTAAAAATACCTTCATTTAGTATATTCACTTAAATATATTTTATTATATCTGTACATAAATACTAATACAAAAAGTGAGTAAAAGAAATTTTTAATTGTAACAATTTTTTCCACTTTTGTTTGTAGAATAATCTTTTCATAGCCTGGTATTTTATCAGCAAATACAGATTAGGATAGTGTAATTACAAAATAATGTAAGTACCTGATAAGAATTTCAAAACAATCATAATTAATTACTGGAATGTAAAACTTTGAATTTCTTTTAAAGGCATGCGGTACTAACCTCAAAATTTTTTTCTTTTTTTTTGGACCAACTCAAGTCCACACGAAATTAGATATCAAGTTGAAACTTAAATAGGAGGCACTAATAAGGAATGTTGGTATATTCCTAATTGTTTATAATTAGAAAATTTTTTTAAAAATTTGTTTTTTCGTACTTATAAAAATTTAGGAATATACAAAGGTTCCTTAGTATCTCCTATTTAAGCTCCCAAAGTTTCAACTTGATATCTCATTTCGCGTGGACGTGAATTGGTCTAAAAATGAATACTCTCATAGTGATGAGGATGTAAAAAGTAGAAACAAAAATTTTGAGGTTCATGCCCTTAAATTATTCTTCAAATTTCTGTCGAAATTTTTAGTGACCTCTTTTCTTGAATACACAAGACGCTTAAAATTCAGTGTTTAAATTTTAAAATATTTTGAAATTGTAAATTTGGAACAATCGATATTTGATAAAGCATTCGAATAATATTTTAGTTCCAGTCAGAGTTCAACATAAAACTTTTATTCAAAAATAATACCGGTGGTCCTCCAGTTAAAATTTTAAGTTTCCTATAAAAAAATTCGGAACATAAACAACGATAAGAAATGTTTGAGAAAGAAGTCTTTCTAAATAGACTACCGTAAACAACAAGTCCAAATGGTCTGAGTAGTGTTACTGATACTGATAAGTGATGACGGGTGACAAAGTAAGCATTTACAATGCAACGCCATCCTAAGCAGATCTTGACAGACCCTCTGAGCACGTGGAATTATGTAACCACCTAATCTCGCTGACCCGAGTCACCGACTGAATCATTTTCCACCAAACAGGCAAAAGGATAAAAAATTGAAAACAAATCTGAAAGTATTTCTTCCTCATTTCCTATCATATAATTAGATAACATAATCTCAAGAATTTCCTCTTAAAATGGTCAGTTTTAGCTTGCGTCATCCCAGTAGACGATGTCAATCTTGATGAATCATAAAGAGCAAACATTTTAGAAGCTAAAAAATGAGCTATGGTTGAATTTCTAAATGAAAAACTCACTCACGACTAGTTTAAAGACAAAGTCGGTGGTGTGTTGCAATCTTGAATTAAAATAGAGTCGAGAGACCCGTGCCAAACATTTCTACATGTCACTTATACAAGTCGTTTTTGACGGAAAAGTCTGATTTGAAAGAAGGCTCGAGACTTCTGACCTTGATTTATATAGCACGTATTATCCTGAAATTTTAATAAAATTGAGTCCTGCACAAAAGTTGAATTTTTATTACAATCTTTCAGCCACAGTCATTCTTTAAGCAAATTACTGTCTGATGTAACACATTGCTCAACCGAGACCTTGACTACATTGTCTAATTACGATAATTCGTACAGATAAAACTGTAGTGGAAATATTATTTCAGTTTAACATTCCGTTTAGCCAAAATATCGATTAAATTGCAGAAAGCTCATTACTCCACCTCAATTACTAGAAAAAATTGTCCTTCAATCAAACACTAAAAACCAAGGGGATAAAACAGTCTCCCTCCTACTTCCTGGTTAGAAATTAAAATATCATTGAGTAATAAATAATTCGTCAAGAACGAAAGACAAAAATTCAGGGTTACAATTTTGGAGCGGAAGACATTTTCAACCCTCAGTGTTTACAAAAGAGAAAAACAGAAACTTATCACGGCAGTCGACGAGATCGATCGTCATTTGTATCTGATTATTTGACACTTGACATAACAACTGTTACAACTTGAGGAAAAAAAAGAAGCTCAAAGGTTCTGTCAAGAATCGATTGTCACACAACTCTGGTGTTTATAGATTTTTTAATTTGGACTAAATGATCTCTGTGGCAAAAACTTAAATTTGGTTTTAACTTACAGTGGCATGAATTCCTCCGAGTTCGTTTTCACGTTGACGTTTTCAGGAACCAAATACGAATCATTACAGATGAGCAAAACACTTCACTGGTGACTGACCCGCGTTTTTGACACTGCACTGAAAAATTGACAGAAGTGCGACCAGGTAACTTGCTCGAGTGGTGGTTAGACGGTAGCAGTGCCCGTACAACAAACTTGATTCCAACGAATTAATTTCAATATCAAGTGTAGTTATAGACAGCACTAGCTACAGGACAACGTCTACCACAGCTACCCGGTACCTGCACCAGACTTACGACTCTGTACGACTCTAAGTGCCGACAAAATTTTTACTCCTGCTTCGCAGCAGCAGTCGATCGTGGATTACCATGGATTACTGAATGCAATAGATAACCGCATAGACGTGCTTCAGAAAACCAGTTTTAATTTTCGCGGTAAAGATAGCGCCACCTTCCGTTACCATCTTTCTCGTTAATCTCATTATTTCAGTTTTTAATACTTTTTAAAGAGAACTATTAAATTTTTCTAATAAAAAAAATCTCTAAGACGGCTAGTACTTCATTTCTCATAATATTTGCATTTCATTTGAGTTATATCAGGTTTTAAAAACTCGAAAGAACTAGATATTCAAAATTGGCGCTCGAAAGATTTGAGATCGAAACTTTTCGATTAATCGAATTTCATCGTAAATATTGTAAAGCGCGAATTTAAAAAGTGAACATGATATTTCCCTTTTTTCTAAAATAATAGACATTTTAAAAAGATTGTACTAACTTTATGTCATTTCTATTATTTAAATATTCTTGATACAACAAAATAATTTTACAATTATGTGTAAATAAGCATTTTTGATTAAAAAATAGACTTTTCCATTAGTGAACCAATAAGAAGACGTCTATATATCGTTCAACCAATACAAAACCTTCAATTTGTTTCTTCAGCAACTTTCTTTTTACAGCTGACGTTCGTGGCTTGTTCGTGGTCGTCACCATTTGTCCGAAATAGCAGTGCTTTTTACATAAATTTTCTTCAATATGTTATAAGCGACGTTGAATTTGTGCCTAGGACTTTCACGAGGATAAGAAATAATTTCTCCAAATCAACGAGACAACGAAAATATCGATTAGCTCATCGTCGAAGAAGTGCTTATTCTGAATTCTTTTGGCCAAGATCGACTGTCCTTTTCTCATATCCCCCCCTCCCCTCTCGTCCGTCAGCAACTTTTCACACGTTTTGCCCCTTATGCCGCTGCACACAAGATGTCTTGTTTATATTTCGATAAATGCACGCGTTGATGAAAATATCCCTGTAATCTGTTCGCCTTGAAGTGTTGTCTTGCCCAATGTGGCGAATCATTGCCGGTCCATTTTAAACGAATGCACTCCGACCCCTCTCCCAGGAATTAAGTGCTGTCAATGTGCAAACAAGCTGACATTTTCTCCGATTTGGTTTCGAAGTAGTTTCGAAAATTCGCAATTAAGTTACATCCGACATGATGAAAAGCGGCGCCTGCACGACCAAGAAGGAGAGCAAAATGCGAATTCGCGCTTTTCCCGTGAGTTTTCTTTATTTTCTTCTTGTTTATAAACTGCTTTCTTCTCTAACCTGGTGCATGCTTTCTTCGTCATATTAAATATTATCAGTATACACTATATAGAGTTCCGGTACACTGAACAAAAATTGTATTTTCGTATCTGAGAATCACATTTTTTGGAAGCTTTATTATGTCTACTAATTATTTTTTGTTGATAGTTTAGTTTTAATTAATAATTATTTCCTATGACTCAGGCAAACGTTTATTATTTTCTTATCTAAAGCAATATATCTGTCGAGACAGTTGTGACAGCAATGATAAGTTTTAAAAATCAGGGAAAAGAGAAAGGGATTAAATGTTTAATTTTATAATTTCCTTCTTCTAAAATATTATTCAGTTGCTACTGACAGAATTTGTACAATGTTTGAGAATTTTGAGTTAAAGTTTACTCACGAATTTTAAAAACAAAATAAGTTTAGTTCCAAATAGAAATTCCCAGTTTTGAAAGAAAATTACCAGTTTGATGTCATTTTAAAAATTGTAATCCAATTTACTTTAAAGAATGATTAACAAATTACGTCACAATTACTAAATATATTAAGTTTCATTTGTTTTTATGAATAGAACTGGACATTCCTAAAACAATGTTGCCAATATAATCTAATCTTAGGTTCCAAGTATCTGAATTGTAAGCTTTGCAATCCAACTACGAAATACTATTTCACTTTTAAAGGACTAATTTTCATCAAATCTTTTTAAAAATTGACGACTGAAAACTGGAACAATTTCTATTGACATCACCTAGGTATTTAAACCCATCTTTTCTCTGTTTTTACAATGAATAAACACCGTCATAACTCAAGCTCTAATTTTATACTAAAGTCCAATTTCAAAAGAATTCTAATTTATTTTGATAAATATATTTCGTGATAAAGCTCATTAAACATAAAAATAAAGTCGTTGGTATAGCAACTGAAAATGCGAACAAAAGAACGCCAGCGACTCGACTTTCCTTTGCAAGTTGCAATCAAAATTTCTGTACAACTTCACTACAAAATTTTAAAATTTTAAATGATATAAACTTCTTGAAAAGGTCAATAGGCACAATTCGATCCAGGATTCACAACGAAATTATATTTATGGAAAACTTTTACGCTTACTATGTGATTATTCGTCCTGAATTCTGTTTCAAAAGAATAAAAAGTAAATTACGTCATCTGTCAAGAAACTTCCTTTAACGATTTGCAAAACAATCACGTTTTGAGCTCTATCATTATTTGTAACTGGAACATTAGTCATGGAATCTCGTCAATGTGCAGGATCTACTTTTCCAAGTACATCTGGAGCGAGGGGTGAGATAACCCCCACTGCAGGGTTATGTCGATTCGGCAATGCAAATCCCTTAATGATCACCGAAACCCTTGTGAGGGCTGCTGCCTTTTCCCTATTGTTTTTAACCTTTATATAATCTATTAAAAATAGTCAGTTAATCCATTCATTTCTTTAATTTACTCTGATAATAATATTAACTCTATTCATAAGCAATCTTATTAAGACTTCCACCTAATAGAATTAAAACCTTCTGTTTATTGATATTAGGATTTTAAGAATTCATTTCTTTTCCTTCAGACGACTATGGACGAAAAGTATGTGGAAAATATCTGGGCCTTGTTGAAAAATGCGATCCAAGAGATCCAGAAAAAGAACAACTCTGGTCTCAGCTTCGAGGAGCTTTATCGCAATGCATACACAATGGTTCTCCACAAATATGGCGAGAGACTCTACACCGGATTAAAGGAAGTCGTGACACAGCATCTGGAGAATAAAGTCCGGGAGGATGTTCTCAAATCGCTTCACAACAATTTTCTGCAGACTTTAAATCAAGCGTGGAACGATCATCAGACGTCCATGGTCATGATTAGGGACATCCTGATGTACATGGATCGCGTTTACGTCCAGCAAAATAGTGTTGATAATGTTTACAATTTGGGACTCATCATATTCCGCGATCAAGTAATTTTCACTTCTACTATTTAAAATTCAAAAGCTTCCAAGTTTGAGTACTCCAAGCTCGAGTCTTTTAAAATTTTAATTACAGATTTTCAGACAAATTCAACATTTTAAAATATAAATCTTTAAACTCGAAGGCAGAAATTGAAAATTTCTAAAAATTTCAGCACACAGAAAATTTTTAATTCCAATCTTTTTTACTTTAACCCTAGAACTTTTAAAAATTTCCAGGTTGTAAGATATGGCTGTGTAAGAGATCATTTGCGAGAAACTTTATTAGACATGGTGTCTCGAGAGCGAAGAGGCGAAGTTGTTGATCGTATAGCGATTAAAAATGCTTGCCAAATGCTCATGCTCCTGGGCATCAACAATCGCCTGGTCTACGAAGAAGACTTTGAAAGGCCTTTCTTGCAACAGAGCATAGACTTTTATAGGGTAAATTACTCCAAAGATTTAATTCTTTAAATTTAAGTTACAAAAAGCCTCTAAATTTAAGTTTGATTAAACTTCTAAAATTAGCCTATTAATGAAATTATTTTCCTCCTCTTAGATGGAATCGCAGAAATTCCTAGCCGAAAATAGCGCATCAGTGTACATAAAGAAAGTCGAAGCGAGAATAAGCGAGGAATCCGATAGAGCTAAGCACTATTTAGACGAATCAACCGAGCCGCGAATAGTTGAGGTCGTTGAGGAGGAACTTATTAAAATACACATGAAAACGATTGTTGAGGTATCTGAAAATTCTCGTAAATTTGTATACTACTGAAACAGGGTGTCTACCCACCTGGAAAACCTGGAATTCAGGGAATTTTTTCAGAATTTAAGTAGACATACTGTAAAAATATTTTAGTTTCTGAGATCTTATTCTGTTCTTAATTAATTACATTTTAAATTTAATTCGCAGATGGAGAATAGTGGAGTCGTTCACATGCTTCAAAATCAAAAGACCGAAGATCTCAACTGTATGTATAAATTGTTTTCACGAGTGACTGACGGATTACGTACAGTTTGCGACTGTGTATCTCAATTTCTTCGCGAGCGAGGTCGAACTCTGGTGCAGGAAGATCAGGAATCAACCACAAACGCTGTTTCTTTCGTTCAAAACTTGCTGACTTTAAAGGACAGATTCGAGCACTTTCTTCATTACTCCTTTAACAACGATAAACTCTTCAAACACAAGATTGCAGCCGATTTTGAACACTTTTTAAATCTAAATCCTAAGAGTCCAGAGTATCTTTCATTATTCATCGACGACAAGTTAAAGAAAGGCGTAAAAGGAGTGAGTATTGATTATCCTTACTAAAGTTATTATTCAGAAGTAAATTTATTTGATATTTAATATTCCAATCATTTTTAAATCTTGAATTTATTTTAGATGACTGAGCAAGAAATCGAAGGAATCCTTGACAAAACCATGGTTCTGTTTAGATTTCTGCAAGAGAAAGATGTGTTCGAAAGATATTATAAGCAACATTTAGCCAAAAGACTTTTGTTGAACAAATCTGTCTCCGACGATAGCGAAAAGAATATGATATCTAAACTGAAGGTTTGTTTCTAATTCCTCTTAATTCTAGTTTTACTTTATCTCTATAACTTTCCCATTGAGTACTGCCAGATGTGATTCGATAAACAACCTAGTTCTGACAGATGCAAGGGGCCTTCAACGTGGAAGTGGACCTTTTCCTCGCTATGAAAAATCTGCATGTTGAACCTTTCAATGATTCCTCGGATCCCGTCATTCTCATATGACCAGTTTCTATCGCTCTGCAAAATTATCCTAGTCCTCATCCATTCCTTCCATTCCCGTCAGACTCACTGAAAAGTAAGTGTATGCTCTGTAAACCATGCTGAAAGCGATTTGTCTCAATTTTTTATTTAGTATCGTATGTAAAGAGAAACAAAACTAAACTTCAATGGACAGAACTTCCTTAAATTCAGGACTAAATTAAGTCTAATTCTGGCTTTGAATTGAACCTTAACAATCAAGATCGTAAAAATGATTTGAATGGAATTTCCAGGAATTTAAGGACGCTCTGTGCTTGCGAATGCTGTTCATAAAAAAAAAAGAGAATGTAATATGCTTCCCGAAATTTGCTAGAAAGAATGCGAACAGCCATGTGATAGCTGATATTAGTAGCATGGTCAACAAGAATTGCCTCGGAACTTCATCGCATGGTTTAGTGAAGCTTGCACTTTACTTTCAAGTCGATACGAGTGACTTTGCAACTTAAAATTCCAGCTATTGCAGGACTTCGCTAATTATTAGTCTAGTCTTTAGTTTCTTTAATAACTGGAAATTGCTTTTGATCTGTGCAGACTGAATGCGGATGCCAGTTTACGTCGAAATTGGAGGGTATGTTCAAGGATATCACTTTGAGCAATACGATCATGGACGAGTTCAAGGAGCACGTTAATACGTCTGGAGTAAGTTATAGTCTGTCTATATATTTTTTAAAGCATTTGATTGTTATCTTGTTTAATAGAAGAATATTAAAATTATTTTATTTCTTACAGACGAACTTACACGGTGTGGATTTAAGCGTTCGAGTTTTGACAACCGGTTTCTGGCCAACACACGCAGCTACTCCGAAATGTAGCATCCCTCAAGCACCACGAGATGCCTTCGACGCCTTCCGTCGTTTTTACTTAGCTAAACACAGCGGACGTCAATTGACTTTACAGCCACAACTAGGTGAATTTTACTCTCGATAAGAATTTTAGGAATTTATTTTGAATGGAGTTTTTTATTTGAATGTTACTCTCGATAAGAATTTTAAGAACAATTTTAGGAATTTTTTTTAATGGAGTTTTTGATCAGAATGATTTATTTTCTTTGTAGGCTCTGCTGATCTTAATGCAATCTTTTACGGGCAACGAAGAGAAGAAGCTGGTGGAGTCGATGCACCAACTTCGTCGAGTTCGGTGAACAATGGAAATAACAGCACCAGCACTAGTGGCAGTCTTTTGAACCCGAAATTCAGTGCAAGCGGAGGCGTGAGAAAGCACATAATTCAAGTTTCCACTTATCAGATGTGTGTTCTGATGCTTTTCAACAACAGAGAGAGGCTAACGTATGAGGTTCGTTTGTAAAATTTTATTATTTTATTTCACGTTTCTGAATTTTATGGTTGAAAACTCGAAGCCTTACAATCACATTTCTTCCAGGAAATACAAAGCGAGACGGATATTCCCGAGAGAGACTTGGTAAGGGCGTTACAGTCTCTCGCAATGGGCAAAGCAACTCAGCGAGTTTTATTAAAATATCCACGAACGAAGGACATTGAACCCACCCATCAATTCGTAGTCAACGACAGCTTCACGAGCAAATTACACAGGTATGTAAATCAGAACTAATTAAGAGCTTTAGATATTACCTCTCTCTGAATTGATTTTTAACTTTATAAAAAACTAATTTGTCACAGAGTAAAAATTCAGACGGTAGCTGCCAAAGGTGAGTGTGAGCCAGAGAGAAAGGAAACCAGGAATAAGGTGGACGAGGATAGGAAACACGAGATAGAAGCTGCCATCGTGCGTATTATGAAGGCACGCAAACGCATGGCAGTAAGTATAAAAACACATTTCTTTCTGATTTTATATATTCTGGCAGGTTTATAATCGAAAAAAATTTCAGCACAATATCCTTGTCACCGAAGTAACCCAACAACTGCGAGCTCGATTCTTGCCTTCGCCTGTTATAATAAAGAAGCGCATTGAAGGTCTAATCGAACGAGAATACCTTGCTCGAACGCAGGAAGATAGGTAAGAAAAATATTTCATTTTTTATTATCTTTTACTTATTGACAAGGGTTTTTATTTTAATATTCTGTTGTTTTCTCTTATTGCAGGAAGATTTACACATACGTCGCCTAATCACATTACACAACGTGTAAGTGTTTGAAAAGCATGCGCCCTGAATTTCACTTTTGGCATTTGCATTTCCAATTCGAGAACTTGATTGATCTCCGTTAATTTTTTACTTCGCCCCAGGGGTGTAAGGAAACTCATGTAACTATTTTATTCATAAGAAAAAGAATAGATTAATACATAGTAAGCAGTATTCAAATCTCTTTCATTAACTAAGGAAACTTGAGCGTTCTTTTTATGGGATAATCCTATTGAAACTTTCAAGAGTTACATCGACTGACTAAGCAGGCTTAGAAATCTTTTTCTGACCGGGCCTAGATTAGAAATCTCCCTTAAATTATATCTTTAATTTAATTTTATTCTTTCAGACTAAGTTGTTTTTAAGTTTCTTGATTTTAATATCTCTTCTCAACTGCTTTGAAAAGGTTATCAGCAGATTTTAGGTGTAGAGTTTGCGATCACCTGTCAAAGGCTTTTTAGATTTTGCTAAGCTGAGAATATAATGGTTTTTCAATTTGTGAATTTGAATTTGAATTTTTCACTGCCAAATAGCCTTGCGGTATTCAAGCGAAAATCGATTCTGCCACTATTTAGCAGCTTCTAGCTTAAACCCTCAGTTTCTCAATATAAAAAAAAAGAAGAAAAGTAAGAAATTGCGTTCTTTCAGAAACTACCAGGTTTGGACTGAAATAATCCTGAACTACATCATACGTTACATTAAGATTTTTAAAAAAATCCATCAGTGAAATTCAAACGGAATAATGGATTCTTATTCAAAATGCTTCACCAAATATACATATTTTGTATGTATCGTCCCTTAAAGTTTCCTTTTTCGTGTAGGCGATTTCTTTTTCATTGTTTTCTTTTTTCAAATTTTTCAAGACTGTGAGTTTCCAGTTGTAGTGAATATTAAATAATCTATAATGTATACAGTCTATGAGACTCGAAGAAAATAAAGCTAAGGATAAGTGTTGTAAGATAGAGAAAGAGTGTTAGTAAATACATTGATCGCCAAGAAATAAAAAAGGTCATTGTCAAAGGAGTTTCTTCGATCACAAATAAATATAAGTCAGCCCTTGATAGCCGATTGCAAACTCTGGCATTTTAATAATTATGATAATAAAGTTGACCGTTTATATAAATTATAAATCTCTCTAAACTATGATCCAATGTATAAAAATATAACATGCCAAACTAAACTTCTGACTTAAATTTGCAGATTTTTAATGCTTTTATCGACTATCAAGGACAATTTAATTCTCGAAATGCATCGGTAAATGTGTTATTTATTGATATATTACGACTGCCAAAAAAGTAAAATAAATATTACAATTGATATATTGTGTAGTGTTCGCGAGTAAGATGTATTATATAGAAAGGTTCAGGTATAATGACCGATTATTTGGAAATACATTAGAATAGAGATTTATGAGTTACATTTTTAAAACTATATATAGTTTGAAATAATAAACTGCATTTCTTATCGTAATGAAACAATGCGTTTGAAAATTAAGATCCCTGACAAATTATTCAATAATGCAACAGAACAATTTTTATTTTTGAACTTGCTTTTTTAAATTGTTTTTTTTCGAGATTTTTAAATAATAAAATTAATAATAGATTATTTTGTGACTCAACATTTTTATTAATTAACAATAGTTAAAATTGATCAACCTTGAATTTTAATTTTGTCGCGCCATACAAAAAATTTCTGCTATTTCTATTAGCAGACAGCTGTCAGAATTTGTTTTTCTCTAACCTCAAAAACACGGCGTATTCGTCACTGTTCACGCGATGAACTATTCGTACAATTATTTACTTGTTTAGTCGATTATAAGCCCATTTGCTAAACGGTACAAACTCCAAGGACTCGAGAATCATTTAGTAGATACTCCAAAAGATAAAATCTTCTTCAGTTGCTCCAAATGCTTCGATCATCTACTGTGGTGAAATTTCAAGAGCTCCAGAAAACAATAAGTTAGTTATTCCTAAAAGTTTGAAGTATACTTTTTTTAGCACTAAATTCTTAATCTTTGTCAGTGTTGTTATATTCTGTTATGTGTGGTTTTAAACCAACGACCTAAAAAGAGTGAACGGAAGAGAGGTTAGAAAGATCAAGAGCGAGAGAGAGAGAGAGAGAGAAAAAAGACGAGGTGAAAGTACGAGTTGCTAACCACTGCCAACGTATTACTTGACATGTCTGTGCCCCACCTTTTTTTTCGAGTGAATACAAGCCTCTCTAGAAGTGCACCTCTCTTCCAATTTGTTAATAGCACTGTCACGTTAGCGTCGCAGACGAGTTTTCAGTCGCCGGTTAACAGTTACAATTCCCCGCTTCAATTACAGGAATATTCATTTGCTAGGAGCTTCAGTACATCTGCTACAATGGCAAAGATAAAGGTAAAATTTTCAGTGTTTGTTCAAAATGTCTTTAATGATATTACTCCGGTGCACCTGACTCTTCATAATTTAAATCAAAACACCGGGTCAAAAGCTCATTTTCAAACTAGAGTTGAAATCCATTTCTGCTCAGAGATTATATTGGAAAGACTTTTCTCAATATTATTAGACTTCAACTTTCCTTGATCTTTAGGAAATTATATAATTAACAAATTTTAATAAAATACGTTTCTGATGAGGACTCTACTTTTTAATTAGTTCAACTTTCACATACCGAAGAAAATCGAGACACGACGTAAAAATTTTCTCCAGAGAATTTATTTGATATCTGTACTTTACCCAATTTTGTCAAAGAAATATATAAATTCTTGTTAATAATTTACAAAATAATTAATTTGATTGTTAATAATTTGTTATAATAAGAAAAAGTTTATCAGTTTTGTATGTAAAAATTATCAATTTGTTAATATACCTATTATTTATATTTTCAGATGATACAACCCAGATAGCACAATAGTTGATTTCCTCAATATTGCTTCGAAAGTTTCCCGCAAACTAACGATGCAAGTTTCCCTCAAACTAACGATGCAAGTTTCCCTCAAACTAACGGTACAAGTTTTCCTCAAAATAACGATGCAAGTTTCTCTCAAGCTTGCCTCGCAAGGTTGCCGTAAGGCGGACATATTCTTACTTGCGTCAAACTTACCTAAACTTTGCGACACAAGCTTACGAACCTTGCACCGCAAACTTTAGGGAAGTTTGCTGCACACTGTTGTGCTATCTGGGAAGCTTATTTTTCTCGACCTACTTAATTTGCTTTTATTCTGCTTTCAATTATCAGTTAAATATCTTTACCTTTTCAATAAGAAAATTATGTTTAGCATCTAAATTTTGTAATCATTTATATTATTTTTCTGTGTAGTTAAAAATTCTGTTATTCTGTTTTTCTTGCATTTAGTGGGGGGTAATCTACTCTTGCTTAACATAAAAGGTTGCACCTATCATTGTGGCAATTTATATCTTATCGTAGACCGCATAATCATACTTATGTGTAAGGAAAGAATGTTATTGGGATTTTGGTCGAATCCCTGTACTAACAATAAATCATGATATGCAATTCGTAGAGTATAATTTTCAGTTTAATTAATTTTACTGGGTTGGAAAATTTTAGCTTTATTTTCAATATTTTCAGTTTCTTATTTTTGGATAAAAAGACTTTATTCCGGTTTAAATGATTTTCGAAATTTAACAAGAAACCAACGTTCAAACTTCTTTTTTTTTCTACAACAATAACATGTTCTAATAATAAATCCATATACAGCAATTTAAAAATTTAAATTCCATTCTATTGATCTCCAAGGTCATCCAGTCATCATTTACGACTTTTTCACTGCATGAAAGAACTGAAGTATGAAGTGAATGGAAAATTTATCACTAAACTTTCAATTTAGAATCGAAAAATTAATATTTTTTGAAATGTATTTAATAAGGTATGGCAAAATTTGGTAAAAGTTTCCGGCTAGTATGAAAATTTTATTTTCAGACAGGACCCGTGGTGGACATTTTGGGAGACGAGATGACCCGAATCATTTGGGACTCCATCAAGGAAAAATTAATCCTCCCCTATCTAGACATCGAGCTTCACACGTACGATTTAGGAATGGAAAACCGAGACAAAACAGACGACAAGGTAACTATTGAATGCGCCGAGGCAATAAAGAAATACAACGTTGGTATCAAATGCGCCACCATAACTCCCGATGAAAAGAGAGTAGAAGAATTCAAGCTGAAGGAAATGTGGAAGAGTCCAAACGGAACAATCAGAAATATTCTCGGAGGCACCGTCTTCCGTGAGGCAATTATCTGCAAAAATATTCCCAGGTTGGTCACCGGCTGGAATGAACCGATCATAATTGGAAGGCACGCCCATGCAGATCAGTACAAGGCAACCGATTTCCTAGTTCCTGGTCCTGGAAAATTGCAAATTACCTGGACTGGTACCAATGGACAGAAAATCGAACACCTTGTCTACGATTTTAAATCCGCTGGTATCGCTCAAGCTATGTACAATACTGACGAAAGTATTCGAGACTTTGCTCGCAGCTCTCTGGAATACGCTCTTGCGAGAAAATATCCTCTTTATCTTTCCACTAAGAACACGATTCTTAAAAAGTACGATGGTAGATTCAAGGATATCTTTCAGGAAATTTACGACAAGGAGTACAAATCGAAATACGAAGCTGAGAAAATCTGGTGAGAATTTTTCTTATTTATTACTCAAGTATTAAAGAAACTTAAAGCTATTTTTGGAATTGATAAAATTCCACTCCAAGAGCTGACACTCTAATCTTATTGATCAGAAGGCTTTTAAAGAAGCTTTTAAAGCTTTAAGGCTTTTAAAGAAGATTAATTAGAATTAAAATTAAATATATTTATTATGATTCTCAGGTACGAGCATCGATTGATAGACGACATGGTGGCTTATGCAATGAAATCCAACGGTGGATTTGTCTGGGCCTGCAAGAATTATGACGGAGACGTTCAATCAGACTCAGTAGCTCAAGGTTACGGATCTCTGGGTCTCATGACTTCCGTTTTACTTTGTCCTGATGGCCGCACAGTTGAAGCTGAAGCAGCTCATGGAACTGTGACTCGTCATTATCGTCAGTATCAACAAGGAAAGGAAACTTCCACCAATCCTATTGCCTCGATCTTTGCCTGGACGAGAGGTTTACTCCACAGAGCCAAGCTTGATAACAACGACAAATTAAAACATTTTGCAGAAACTCTGGAGAAGGTCTGCGTTAGCACAATCGAGTCTGGTAGCATGACAAAAGACCTTGCGATTTGCATCAAGGGAATGAATGGCGTTAAGAGGTCCGACTATCTGGAAACTTTCGAGTTCATGGACAAATTGGCAGAAAACTTGAAGAAGAGTCTTGGAGCATGACTTGATTCAATTCTAACTACTAAGCCAGTTTCCCCAATGCAGTCTAAATACTAACTATTTTTGTTCTACGTGCACTCTTGTTAAGAAGATGATTGATTAGTGAGAGTAAAATCATCGATTGTTTTTTTTTTCAGGCTACAGATTATGAGAGAAGTCTAGAGTGTGTATTCTGAATACTTACAGAAATGAGAGATTTGAGCAGAGAACGAGAAATCAATTTTCATTTATTTCTTAAAAATACCAATGTATTGAGAAGTTTAATTTGAAGCACTTTATCTTGTTAAAGGAAATATTGTGAAAGGAATATTTCAGAACTGCCCTGTAATTTTAAATAAATTTTTTAACTCTTTAATTATTGTTGCCATTCCTTAGTTATAATAAACACTACAGATTTCAATTGAATTTATAATATTCTATTCACAATTATAACTTAAAGAATATTTTGAATTTCAGAAAAAATTTATTCTTGTCTATTCTTTTTTATGTTTTAGGGTGCAGTCCCAAAGGCTGCATTTTAGCATATTAGCAGTTTGCATGTTATAATTTCAACCAATCAATTATAAATTTTAAAGGCATCGCTAAATAGTTAAAATTCTAATGTGTAAACTACTAATATGCTAAAATGCAGCCTGTGGGACTGCGACCTTAGTAATTTTATATTTCCCTCGTCCAAGAAATACAGAACAACCAACGTGAAAAATATTTTCTCATATTCTTTAAATTATTTTTCATACAAATTTTCATCAGAAACATATTTTAATTTACTGAACCGTTTAATGGTTTCTTAAACATTCTATTTTGTACATTTTAATTGCAATTTTCTTTTAAAATCGAGTTTTTCAAAACGAAGTTTATAATTCGGCGGTTGGTAGCGTTGATGAAACACAAGTTAGTTAATCATTTGTTACTGTTATTGACTGTCTTGCAGTGTTTTGCAGCAAATGTGTTCAAGTGGACACAAAGGAGCATTGAATAATATTCCTTAAATAAACAAATATAATAGTTTAACTTTACTTTTAATATTTCTATGTCTCTGTTTGCATAAAACACAAATTTTGATCTTATTTTCCATAAGCATCGTGTAATCGTGAGTGACATTTTGTCGAGTAGTGCACACGTCTCCTTTTGTTTCTATTTGGAGACAATAAGAAAGCCGTGTATTATTTATTAGAATTCAGAATCTTCTAAAATGAACCCTAAAGAAGATTGGGACGTTGAGAAACACAAACAGGAACATGAATGTGACGAGCATTGGGAACTGCGACGAAGATTTCTTCTCGCTCACAAGGATAAATTTCCAGAGGATGAATTAGTTTGTTTAGCTCAAGTTTTCACGAACGTGGAGCTTTTAGGATGTCGGTGAGTGTATAATTTACATTGTTATATTTTTTTCGACTCGTGAATTAAGGACATTTTTATTATTTTATGAAAATGAGAAACCTAACCTCAAAATCTGTATTTCCAAAATAAAAAGCTCGAAATATAAAATTGACTTCAGAGAAATATACTATGACGTTATAAAAAAAATACTAGCCTTATTTTAAACGCTGTTATAGTTTTATTTATTTTCAATATGTAAATTTCTTAAATTTTGATCATATATTTAAAAGCGAGAAATTAACCTCAAAATCTGGACCGAAAATCCGAATTTATTATTTTTCCAATGGAATACATACTCAAATGTTTCCATGAAAATACGCAGGTATCCGAAAGATACAATGGACCTCATAGCAGAATTGTCTAACGAAGTCGCAGCAGAATACAGGGAGAAGCAAAAAACCAAATTGCAGAGAACCTTTGTCAAGGCTTCGGACGCTGCTAGTTCCAAAGCCAAAGGTACATTGAAAAATTGTGAGTTTACAACTTAGAGAGCGCTTTTGGGATAACGCTGAAAAGATAAAATAAAGAATCCCAGATGACTAATTTAATAACGTACCTAAACTTTTCACAGGACACAGACCTAGTGATCACGTACAAATTAGCAATAAGCCAGAACCCAACACAAGCAATCTTCCCGAACCTGAACAAGACAATGATGATGATGATGAAGATTACGAGCAGCCTTGTAAAAAAATAAAATTAAATAATAAGGAAAGCAATATTCTACCCCCGTTCGGAAGTCTCGTTT
Source organism: Euceroptres primus (assembly GCA_037177015.1). Taxonomy (NCBI): domain Eukaryota; kingdom Metazoa; phylum Arthropoda; class Insecta; order Hymenoptera; family Figitidae; genus Euceroptres; species Euceroptres primus. The sequence continues at coordinate 3,209 of JBAGKK010187285.1, read as the reverse complement.
TATTCGATTATCCGGATGACGCTCCCCAAAGCATACTATCTCGTGCAGTTACTGCACGTGGAGGCAATCTAGACTTTAAATTTGACAAAAATAACACAGGCTTGAGGTTCGTCTATTTTCTAAATTGAAAATTTAATTTTGACATTTTTCGTAAATATTTTTGATATTTGCCAACAAACAACTTTTTTTCAGTAAATGTATTATCTTCGTAAATTCTAAAAGACTATCAGAAGGTTCAGGCCAAAATCAAAAGTTAGCCAAAAAAGAGGCTGCGACGTCTGGTTTGCATGAATTAATGAAGTATTACTACACAATAAAAGTTAAAAAGTCTCTAAACCCGGGGAAAGAATCGGTAACAAGCACAGAAATGCGAGGCAGTGAAGGAAAATCTTCAACAAAATTAGCTGAAGACAATATCGGCCAAAAGTTGATGAAATTAATGGGCTGGTCGGGCGGTGGACTCGGAAAAACACAGCAGGGAATTGTCGAACCTGTCACGTGAGTTCAAATTCCATACTTCATATTTTTTATATTCCGTTTCTAAAATCTCAATCAGAAATATTAATTTAAAAATTTTGTACAGAGTCAAGCAACAATTGAGTAGAAGTGGATTGGGATTGAATCCAGAGACTTCTAATTTGAAAGCCCTGAAGAGAAAAAGCCACGAGATATTACGTGATTTCACTAGAGGTGATATGAAAACGGATTTAGTTTTCTCATCAGATTTTACGAATGAGGAACGAGCTGTTATTCATCAGTAAGTAAGATAAATGCATTTTATTTGGCATACATATATTTTTAAGCTCAAAATATTTGACTTGGAAAATAAATTTATTCAACAAATGAAATTTATTTCAGAGTGGCGAAACAGATAGGTTTGAAATCACAGAGTTACGGGCCAAAAGCGCAAAGAACATTGGTAATTTCCAGGAAAATAGATCCAAAGGAACTCGTGGGAGAATTGCAAGCGGTTGGTGGTTCGACGGATAAATACGAACTTATCAGTCCTACTGAAAGCCAGTGGTGTTAATGTACGTGTCACTTTATTTTTATTTGCATAATGAATTTATTAAGAATAATATCTCAACTTCGAGATAAGAGACAACAATTTTTATTCATTTTTATCAAGTTAATAGAAGAATATCGAAATCTTGAAAACTTAAAATTGTACATAATTTCTACAATTTGGAAAAAGTATTTTTTTCTCAAAATAAAACGAAAAAAATATATTAGTTTGTGTTTAGAGAGGAGAATGTTTTAACACGGGAGAGAGATTTTTTTGGACAAGTCCAATTTATTGCAGAGTATTTAGTATGAAATAGAAGAACCACTATACATTTTGAATCGTATAACAATCATTTTTAGAAGTTGTCAATAGTAAAAATTCATTTAGTTATTTATTTACACATTAAGTAAAAAAGACGCTTTTAAAAACACTTAAAAGTGAATGCTTGGCCAAAAATGGACAATGCGCATTCTATGTTGAGAAGGAATAACTTTCTAATGGTTATAAGCCACTAAAATATGCTAATACAGCTGGGTTTATTATGCTATAAGTGCTGTTAGCTACTCAGTTCCTGGAATGTTGTTTCGATCTTGTACGCCGATACAAATATTGCTCAAGGAACAAGTACTCGTAGTTAACTATCACAATCAAAGTACCTCTAAAAATCTTAATCCTTCCTATGGTTTTTTTTATTGTCTTCATAAATAGTAAACGTAAATTAAAAATTTCCAAATGAAACGAAAAATGATTAGATCATTTTAAAATCCTACCTCAAGAGCGAGAGTCGAAGACAAATTCATTTTCAGACCGATTTTTCAATTCGTCTTTCCAGGGCTTCATATTATTATAAATGTGATGAGAGAACGACCGGACCTTGCAGGTTTTTTCCTTTAGCCATTTCTTCTAAATTCTCTCCTGCGTAGGAAAGAAGAGGGGAAATTTCAACGTCACCATTAACAGAAAGTGCGCCAGCGTCAAGTAGCCACTTTTTCTGAAGGGACAATAAATCTTTGCGAACTGTAGATGGACAATCAAATCCAGCAACGTCAGAATTTTTTAGAGCACTGAATTCGCATTCTCGAATAGTTTCCCAGGCTGCGAAATTTTTGGCAAATTTGAAAACGTCAAAGACGAATTTTTCGACTTTTATTCCGTTGGGCGAAGTGGGAATAATTTTCACTCCGTTGCCATTAATATAGGGAATCTTTTTCTTGGCAACGTGCAAGTCTAGGTCGCCTTCGTGTTTATTTCCGATTCCACAGAGAAATTCGAGGGTGAAATAGTGATTGCAGATATTTCCTGCGTTGAAAACTAATTCGCCTTCGTTGTTTCTGAGTTCTGCAGTTGTCGTGGTAATTTCGCTGTACTCGACGACTCGGTATTGTCCTTCTACCTGTGAATTTAAAATATCTTTTACAATTTTAATTCAGGATTAGTATTTTTTTTTATTTAAAAAAAAAATACATTTGAATTAAAGTACCTGGCAAACGACACCCACAGCCTCATTTGGCGAACGTTTTGGTACGACTTTAACTCCACAGTCGGCGGATCTCGAGAGACAAAAGCCGAGAAAAATAGGATCAGCGACTTTTACCAAAATATTATCAACAGAGAATACATGGACACTGTTTATCCCGCGTTCCAACATATTGTCCAGTATCCCCTGAGTTTTCAGAGCTCGATAAAGTCCCCCATTTCCGTCGGGAGCTTTAGAAATACGATGCTTTTCGTCCAGGATTATTTTTCCGTCGAAAGTAAAACAAGGCAGCATCTCTTGCTTAAATGCCTTTAAGTTTTCTTTCTTTAGACCGAAATAATCGTTTTTCTCAAAATATGTTAGGGTCGAATCGTGAGTGGCTTCACTCGTCATTATGTACCTGGAATTAGATAATTAATTTTATTATAATTCCTTAGGCCACGGTGTGTCTGAAAATTTTAAAAGTTTGTATTTATTTTTGGGTAATCACTGGAACATTTTTTGCTTTAAAATTTGGAAGATTTTATATTTAATTGTTTATTAAATATTTTATAATTTTAAATATTGAGGATTTTTAATTTCCGTCTTAAAAAATTGGGACACTAAGGGAAATTGGGAAATTTGGAACATTCAAAGCGAGCAGAAATAGAAATACACTCGTCGCCGAATCGAAAGCCCCTGAACCGAAAACCACCTTCATGGTCGTTCACGCTTCATTGATTCTGT